>CAKNEV010000548.1:0-11970 GCA_930272055.1 Rhizopogon roseolus
CAACCGAGCCTAATTAAACTTGGCGAGACGCGTGATCACCAAGCTTAATAAGGCTCACTTCCTGGGAAAGCCAGGTGCTCCATTTCTGTCGCGGTCGCGCTGTGACGGTCTGTGACCGGACCGTCCGTTTTCGCGTTCGCAGCTGTACTTCCGCCTGTCATGATTGAAACATGGTTGAGTGAGAGCGGTGCGCATGAAAAATTCTAACAGCATAGTAAGCGTTCCCCTTGTACCTGGGGTGGTACACGACAACCGTCCGCGTGCACTTCATCATAGCTTCATCTTTGGAATGCATTCTCCATAGACAAGGCTGCGGGAGGGTGGGTCGACTCCCCGCCTTAGAGACTTTTTTTTGATAACCTCAGCAAATTTGTTTTTTTTTGTCTCGAATTATCAAACTTCCATTTTCCACGTCGACAACTATCTGTTAGTGTATCAGCTAAGTACCCCCGCCTGTTATTATTGAAACATGGCTGATGGGGAGCAGCATTCGACTCCTCTTCGTCCTTCTTTCCCAAGGTTGATATCATCCTCATCCTCACAGACTGCACCACCGCCCACTGAAGTGGAGATGAAGAAACTCGCTCTCTTGTGATTTAACCTTCACGATCAAGTCGGATGGTACACAGCAAGGAATATGTACCCTTGAGACCTGCTTCGAGTTGCGCAAGGTACTGGAACTCTGCGATATGGGATTAGAAGGGGCCACAACACGTCATTCACTATTAAGTACTAGTACACAGAGAGCACCAATATAATACATCCAAGTACAAGAATATCTCTACATCGAATTCATCATTGCCCGAAGCTGCCCTTCCCTCGTTGTGTTCACACTTTCAAACGAGGCATGAAAAGGTTTCGGATGACTTTGGACTCCAAGTTAGCCATAGATTTCTCGCACATAAAATCTTGTCACGTACACTGCGAGGCCAGTAATCGAATCGCGCTGCGTCTGGAAACGTTTCTTCGTCCCGAGACAGTGCCCTGCCATCCATGACTCAGTTTAAGCATTTGTACCTATGTACCGCATCATAGCATACCACTGATTGACCATCACCGTTGTCCCTGGTTGAACCATAGTCAACTCGATGGCAATCCAAATCCATACAACTTTAAACCTTTTGGTATGAAGTACCCGTCGTAGACATCATCTTGTGTTGTTGCGTGTGGAATTCCTGTTCATGGAGTTCAGTTACTATGCGGACAGGGAATCATATTAAATACAGGCAGACCTAGGGGAACAGGTGGATGCCATCTCAGAACCTCGCGAAGAACGGCATCAAGATAGGGTAGTGAAGCTCTATCACCAATGGATGGTATTTGATCATGTTTCACCACTTGATTTATTTCTGCACGAGCTCGGACTTGGACGTCAGGATAAAGAATCATAGCCAAAACGAATGTGTGAACAGTAGATGCCGTCTGCGGAATATCAGTAGAAGAGCAAGCGATTAGGAATCAAAAAAATCCTAGACTCACTGTCTCCATACCAGCTAAGATGCCGCATCCGTGTCAAATGATAGGTAATTCTAGCAATATAAGCTCTTACCTAGATATCCGGTTAAGGCAACAGCCTTCATCATGTCTTCGTCAGTGTTGTCTTCGGCTTGACTGAGGAAATCAGCGACTAATGACTTCGGAGCCGTACCCTTTGCCTACAGGCGGGTAAATCACGAATAAGTGCCCATTCAAAATACGAAAACGTACCATCCGTGCCTTAACCTCGTTGAAGGGTTCGTTCAAAAGCTGCGGAGCTAATTCTCTACAGCGTTTGATCAGAGAATAGTCCATACCAGTGCACCACGTTGGCAGCTTTTCCGCTGCGGCCGGGCGGTTTCAACACTCAAACTGTTGAAAACGACTATAGGATTGTGAAACCTACGGAAAGGAAAAGCTGTGAACATGGCGGCCTTCTCGGGAGTGACTAGTTGTAATCCTATATCAAGGAGTTCGCGAGCGCGAGCAAGGAATGAATCTTCTCTTCCTTAGGTAATGTGTCCGTATGTCACGGACATAATCAGAGAAGCCGCGTATCTGTTACAGTTATTTTGGAAACCTGATGGCAATACCAATGAATCAAGGACGAACTCTTGGATGTGTTTCTGCATATCGTCAGCAACTGTGGCAGCATTCAAGAGAGTCATGACCAGTTCATTCGCTTGGCGAGAGTACATCTCATGGTATGAGATAGAGGCTTCAGCTCTCAGGACTTTGTGGGAAACCTTGCGGTGTCGTTGCAGAGTCTCGCCATATGGAAGGAGCGTAGTGCTGAAACCTAGTCCCATTCTGCCTCATCAAGAGATCACGAACTGGCTGAGAAATAACTAGTACATACAATTCATTTGTGCGAATGACTGGGCGATCCGAGTAGATGGTAGAACGCTTATCCAACAAGTCCCGCGCAATCGTTTCTGAGTTTATGATGACCATGTCGATCCCAAGGCAGCGGGAGTAAATCAAATTTCCTACGATAAGGCGAGCATTAAATGAAAGACTTTGGGAAGAAATCGTTGGTCAACCGACCATACATCTTTCCCCAGGCCGTATATGTGAGCCAAGGTCGTTTAGCGTCCAATTGGTGTGCGTTACCCAGGAACGGCAAGGGACGCGGACCAGGTGGTAGAGGAAAAGGGTAAACACGTTTGCGAGTCAGACGCAAAGCCACAATCAAAGCGATACACGATATCCCTACAGCGAGGATACTATGAATGAAGATCATCAGAGCCATAGCGCCGCGACACAAGACTGAGTCGATGTGTTGGTCGGTTGTTTATCGAACCTGTGGATGTCTGAAAGCAGCATGGACCCGAATACAAAACAAGCGCTGAACGCCTTATCAAAGCATTAGAGAACTCCGAGGGGAGGGTAACTCAGAGTCGCATTAAGTGCTTAATATTTGCTAACCCAGCGGCATGCATGTATTTTCAGGGGAGATATGCAAGGCGATCACATTACAACGTTAGCAAAACAATGTCAGTTTCCTAACCCCCACCGTGAGGCCATAGTGTCAAAAACTACCCTTCTACAATTGTCACAGTGTATGCATACTTCTACCAGGGTGTGGTGCCACCGTACCGTATGTAGCTTGTAGAATATGTCATAGTGCATGGCATAACGTCGGAACCACCAAATCCTTCATTTGCTGACCCAACCAGCCAGTGTTATCTCATAATGCATCATGGCCACATAAGTCTATGCATTATGACATATTGTACTGTACATGAGAGACGAAGACTCGGAGAAGTGTCATGTGGGTGTTATGTGCACATCGTCTACACAGACTCTAGCCTAGTTTGATCGTACGTTTCTCTACGATCATCTGTCTCGTCTCATGAAGCACATAATTATACTCTAAATGTCTGCCATTATATAAGAAAAATATCCATATGTCCGTGTCATTCAATAGACAATAACCGAGCAGCTACAGAGATGATCTAGATTCCACACTGCATCGAAGAAGGAAAAAAAGAATAAGAAAACACTCAGGCTGATGACGTCCATGGAACTTGAGTTACGCCTATCTGGTACTCCCGCTGCGAGTCGTCTAGTCCACTGGGGCGACTGGGAGGGCGAGGACCTTCTCCATCTGTGTGACATGGGTAGGCAAGATGAGGCATGCAGATCATCACAGCGACTGTCACAGTTTCTGGGCGATTTTTGAAAGGATGGATGGGAGACAGTGTAGGCCGCTGGCGGGGGCATGATATAGATCGAGCATGCGAACCGGTTGAAGAGGATTGGGAGCTATTGGGAAGTGGGCGCGTAGAGCGGTCTACAGGTGCTGCAGAATCAGACAAGCCAGCTGCTGGGACAGACACATGTGCAGCTTGAGAGAGGTATGGGCGGAACAGAGACGCAGATAGAGGCTGTTAAAAAAGCTATTACTGGACGCGACGAGTAACGGGAAAGACCGAAACCTGGTTCGGTACGTACCTGAAGGCTTTGCCATTCGAGTTGACTCGCGCCTACGACTTTCTGAGTCGATGTGAAAGGGCTGAGCTGAGTCTCCCAAAGCACTGGAGGGACCAACTTCCTTCTTCCCTTGCCCCTATCTAGCCAAGGTTCCAGACGTCCTGCCCTCATACGCCAATCTCTGAAAACCAAAGCAGCCCAGAAGATACAACCCGCAATACCGAAGAGCATAAATATATAGGCGACAAATGTGAGGAAGTTATGAAAGGGGTTTGCGCTCATGATACTAGGTGATGAGCTCGAGGTGTCTGTGGGTGTTGGAGAGGAAGAGGTGGAGGAAGACATTGGAGTAGGTGCACGGTGGCCCTCGGGGGGAGTAATTCGGGTCCAGTAATTCGACACCGACAATGATGCGGCGTTTCTGATTCCTATAACTTAGTAGTACTAGGCTGACTAGGACTTGCGACTGACATTAGTGATGCAATCGTTCCAAAAAAGGAAATCGGTACAACTTGATGGTCCCAGGCGGGAGAGCTTCCTCCGAGAGATTCACGGTGGCCATGGAGGACTTATCTTTCAGATACTATCAATCTTCGCTATTCCATACAACGTACAATCCAGCGAGGAAAGTGGAGCACATTCAAAAGGACCACGGATATCCTTCCATCCACATCCGGATTTTACAACTCAACACTGGGAAACAACGCATCCTCTGATATGCTGGTCAGTAAGATAGAAGGTTGACTATTAAATGTATCTGATGTTCTGCAAAGAGTTGCTTTGTACAATGTTTGACACTCGTGATCGAGAAGTAACCCACCGAGTCTGCAGGACCCAAATGTAGAGCTCTGCTCCCAAAAACAAAAGTTAGAAGGAATACACAATGAAGCTTAGAGTGACAAAGCGGACTTGACATCGATGCCACGAGCAGCATAATATATTGGAACCGACAATACGAACAGGCACGGGCGCAAAATGAACTAGATGGATAGGGGGTTGAGTACAATGAAAATTTATACAGCAAAAAGAGAATGATACTAAACGGTACTTGCTCGCAAGAAGATGGGCTGCCTTCCGCGCTAGTTCGCGAGAGTCGCCCAAGGTCTTTCAACCTGAACCGCCCGCGCCGCCGCTCCCTTTACGGGTTCTCACCACCTTATTTCTCAAAGCTCGTTCCTTCAGCTCTTTCTCTCGCTTCTCTAGATCAGCACTGTCTAGCCCCCCTCCTTCCTAAAGGCCATGGTCAGCTTGGCCTGAACACAATCAATCAATATGGTGCAACATACGCCATCATTCTCCGAAACATCCCACTTACTTCGCTTCGCTTGACCCTTAATTTTCAGCTCACCTTTGGAATTTTGTGGAAGGGACTCGTCAGTGATTTCCGGTCTATCAACATCCATACGAGAGGGAGAAGGGCTACGCCTCGCTGGACGCTTCCCCTTTCCTCCATCACCAGCATCATCACGATTGTTGCGTCGTCTCACAGGTGAAGGGGAACGAGAGACGCTGCCACGCCTACGAGGAAGCGGACTCCTGCGGTGAGCATACCTCGGCGGAGATCGCGATCCTCGGCTTGAAGCGACAGAGGGTGAACGCGATAGCTTGCGACGTTGACGCGGGGGACTTCTACTTTTTCTCTCTCGCCCGTATCTTCGTGGCGGTGTACGAGAGTAGCTGGGAGAGCGTCTACGTCTCCTTGCTGGTGGTGGGGACCGAGATCGGGAGTCGGGTGATGGCGAACGTCTGCGACGGCGTGGAGAAGGAGTCAAGGAGCGACGACGACGAGGCGGAGGTGAGCGCGTCCGAGATCGACGTTGCGGAGGTGAGGTTTGGCGGTAGGTTGGGGTGCGGGATCTGGAACGTCTCGGAGAGCGCGAACGCCTGAGGGAAGGAGGAGACCGAGAACTCCTTGCGTCAAATTGAGAGCCTGGGGATGGGGAGCGCCTCCGATGTGGTGGCGGACTGCGAGATGTTCTGCGGCCGGGGCGCTGTTTTCAAGAGCTTATGAGAGAGGACCACATATTAGTAGTGAATGGACTCACACCGCCTCCCCGACCTCCCCAGCCGTTATCTCTACCACGACCACCGCCTTCATATCCACCTCTCCCCCTGCCCCTGCCCCTTCCGCGCCCGCGGCCACCACGGTCACCTCTCTCCTGCTCTCTGATCTCGTCAAGACGGGACCTTCTGTCTCTCTCACCGATAGCACGCGCGTCACCCTCACGGGCTTTGCGCATTTCCTCTTTTTTCTCATCTACAAATGTCTGTGGTACGCCTGCTGGGTGTTCCTGAGCCTCCAGTAGCAAAGACCAGAGAGAGGTCATGAACGAGGGCGTCGACGAGGTGAGAAAACCTGTGAGGTTAATTTGCATTTTCTTTGGGTCTGGAGTCTGAGGTAGAATATAAGTAAGCACTAAGGTCTTGGACAGATAAAAGTACTTACAGTATGATTCGGGTCCTCGAGGAGACCCATCGCATACTCGACGACCACTTCATCTTCAAGGCCGACAAGCTCCGTGACTTTCTTGGCAATCCACGGGCGTATGACATTGAGATTTACTTTTTTGAGGTCCACCTGAAGAAGAGTATAGTGAACTACATTGATAGTGCCAGACAATTGAATGACGCACCTTTTTGTCGAACTCAGGTGGAAATTTCATGGACTTCAACAGCTTCAACTCTTTGTCTGAGAAGCGACGATCTTGGTCGGCAGAAGTGCCTTTGAAGAAGCCTGAGATGAGAGATTGTGAGTCAAACTTGGCTAACTCGGTGGAAATGATCTTACCTGCGTCAGCCATGACAGGACTTTGAATAAGTCCAGTTGAGGTTTTGAAGGAAAGCTACGCATGATACTTCCAAATTTAGCAGGTATCTCCCACGCATCAGCTACAACTTGAAGTCTATTGCTAGTCTCGTCGGCAATCAGCAACGCCAAATCCTCCACCTCATAAGGTTAGCTAGGTGGAATCTCAAGACGTCGAGTCGAATACCGAACACAAGATCGCTGCATTGGCAATGAGATCCCAGCGAAGAATACTTACGAAGGCGACGCGGCCGGTCTTTCCGTCGCCATGTATCGTTTATCTTGTCCTTGCATTGGTCGTCCACGCTGAATTGGCTATGCACATGCCTGTGTTTTCGACAGCTTCACCACTTTAAGCACAAGCATTCCTTGTTTTCTATCGCCCTTGCACCTAAATACAATGTATTGGCATGTGTGAGATATGGAGGTGTTGCGCAACTATGGGACACAGAATCCCATCAACTAGTCGGTCAGGCCGGGCGCCCTCTCGAGATGGACGGTGCCTGGCATATGGTGGAAAGACAATAAATCACTTTGTTTATGGTAAAAGACATCGCTTCCGAGCTTGCAGTATGTGCTTCGATTACCATATTTCAAGGTAACAGAGACTTGAAGCTGCACAGCAAGAAACCCAACATCGGTCCCCGGCTCCATCATTATCTTGACTTGAATGTATTCTCACATGACTGCCTGCCTCGCCTCCCCAATAATTCGTGACATATTGATGCCACGAACCATTGACACCACGGACGGTGCTAAATCCGTGTGACAACTTTTTCCAAGTAAGACTTCTGTTCTGCCATGCGCAGAGGCACTTGAACTGATAAGTACTGGCAGTCTTCCGATCCTTCTGGCCCTTTTGCAGGAGAGAGTTACTCTTATCCTTCCCAACGCCGCAACTTTCTAAGTCCGCAAGTGAACCAGTCATTCCTCTGCAATGACGCGCCAAGCACAGTTTACTTGTGCGGCACACAGGACTACGGTCGTTACAGTCTTTGCTGGAAGATTGAGAAAGGTGAGTAGTACACTAGTTATCCTTCGTTCTGCTACATTAGAAATGAATTTCTAGTGGTACTGGTCGGCACCTCGCCCTGGAGGGTAAAAGTGCAGAGAAAAGAACACAAATACCCAGACAGGGGGTCACAATGTTCTTAGACTGCAACACAATCCGCATGTGAAGAATATGACCATGCGTCCCACACCGTCCTCGTGGCATTGCATCGGTTTTTCAGCCTGCTACCTCCTGATCTTATATGTCGATTCTCGTGGCCGCATCATTTTACTGTTTCTCAATCCTCTCTTATGCATATTTACTCAACTCCCACCCGAACTGTGATTGGCTCGTACCAGTGAGATCCTCCCATTCACCATTGTTCACACCTCACTGAAATGCCTCCTTCTATCCTTCGAATTCATTAACTCTGAGATTACCCGGGCCTATGTACTCCACTGACTGCGGAACAAGGCATCGTTCAAAAAGTTCGCTGCGTCGGCAATGAAATCGTCTCAGCGAATAGTTACATATTCTGCCCTACTAAGGCGACGTGGTTTGTCTTTCCTTCACGTCTATCGGTTATCCTGCCCTTACATTGGTCGTCCACAATGACATGTCTTTCAACAGGAGTAAGAACCAGGAGGATACTGTTGAAAGCATTTTATTCCACGGACAAGGGTAATGATCATTGTTGTTCATGTACGCATTTCCAATCCTGGCGGATTAGCCCTCTGAGACGAATAATTTAGTAGGCGCAGAACATTCCTCGGGGAGGGGGCGGGAAAGTGCGCATATTGTTCGCAGATCAGTATTCCTCCGAGAAAATCGTAGTCGGCCTTCGGTGTAAGGGAATGATCACCGTTGCTCGATTAGGACATGGCCTCTGTTCTTCCGATCAGGAGTAGCTCTTATCCATGTTAGGCAAAGCGATGCCGTCTCAGATCTGCCCTCATTCGTCCTATCTGAAATCATGACAGGAGGTTATCGCATTGATTTCAACTTCCATCTCTGCTACTTTCCGACGCCAACCTTGGAATTGGTCACAATACATGTTGCCCATCTTGAATTTTGCGTGATGTGCGCCAGGGCATGATCAGAAGTGAGTGAAAATTGTGGGCTTAGTAAAGATTACTCGGCATCCAAGTTTGGTGCAGGCGATGGCGATATTGTGGGGATTCGAAGTTGGAGATTTTGTTGTGCCTTGGTTTGACCGGTGTCAGAGGCGGCATCCTGTATGAACGTTATCGTGTCTACCGAATCGAAAACGTGGGGATGCCATCAGCGTTACAATACTGATGGTGGCATTGGCGATGAGCGTTGCAATGGTATGATTATCAGCCAAATTTCGTTGATACATTGGGCAATCTAGCACACCCTCCGAGTCATAATCTGTTGCTTCTCCGGACACAGCGCAAAGCTATTTAATACCAACGGGGGTATATCTAGCAGGAACACTATCGTTCTAACGCTGCCTGACAGATATGCCCCTCGTCCCAGATAATCCCACTTTGTTGGCGGTGGTTGGTTTCATTCACGTCATCAACTATTCTTCAGGTTCGCAGCGTGTTTTATTATGGCTCTATCTTTGATTTTGGTCCTGCAGTTGCATCATCTATTCTTGTTGTGTATGATTGGGGTGAGCAAGATACTAATAATACTTGTCGGGGAATTATTGATGACCGTATGGTATTCTCCAGCTCTGGGATTCGGTAAAGAGGTGTGTTTATACCATAGCTTGGAGCAGCCATCTCGTTAACTCACAAGAACGCTGTTGTAGTACGAACTGATCTGGGTGAGCAAAGTCGCACATTAAAAGGATACTAGAATAATTCAATTGGACCGAGAAAGAGTCAACGCCGTTCCCTGATGTCTGTTCTATATTTCATTGTATGTAGCTTATGTTGTGAGGGCTGGCAGTTAACAAGCTTTGCTTACTTCAAAATATTCTAGGTGCGCTATGCTGGAATACTATATTCTATGTATGTTTGCAAGGCTGACACGTTGACACTGCTAATAAGCCACCTGTTATGATCAGCGTCACTATACTGTGTATGTCTCCTATATACGTGTGTTCGTTTCTTCTGATGAGCTGCATGCAGTAAATCTTCATTCGGTCCCGGAAACAATTTTAGTGAGTATCCTGTACTCAACCTGTCGTTCTTGTCCAATTGACTGCACTCCTGCGTAGGGGTGAGTGAGATTCTCGAACACTTTGTTGGTTAAGCATAACAATTGCGACAGGTGTGAGTTCATTTGAAGCATTGAGTGTTCCGATCTTCTCAGTGACTGGGGTTTTCAGGCACTATTTTTGGTAGCATGCTGTTGTGGATGTCCATTGTCGTAAACGCCATGCTTGGTAGTGAGTTATTTAGCTGCACTGCTGCAGTACCTCACTGACACTGACTTGTCTATTATGTAAGTCATTATGACCGCTAGGTTATATGCCATGTACATGCGTTCGAGAAAGATTCTCATCTTTCTCATTGTAATCTTCGCGGCTGTCACGATCACAGGTGGAGTCATTTTCGCAGTACAAAGCAGTCGTTTTAAATGGGGTAAGATTCAGTGATCTGGAAGTGCTTAGGTGTAGCAGAATCATTAAACGAATTTCAGTGGAACTTGAGTTTGCTGGCAACCATCAATGCATTAACCAGGGATACGACAAACTTCTGCTGGCCGAGACTTGGATATTCGGCGCTGTATGGGAGGTCCTCGTACTGTTTCTTGCAGTCTGGGTTGTTGCAAAGCACTTTCGTGATCAGCAACGATCATCAATAGGATGGACCATTGGGAGCTGTTTCATGGTGTTAATAAAATATCAGGTGTTCTACTTCATTGCGTGAGCTTGTACTTTGAATATGACAATTTTCCTCTACTGACATTCCGTATTAGATATGCTGTTGTTGCTTGCTTGAAACTCGGCTTTCTCTCGACATTCATACAGGTACGACGATCTGCGACTGACATCTGACTGCGTCTCATCGGTTTGTAGGATTCATATGCCCTGGGAGTTGAAGCTTATGACGCAGTTCTTCAAATTACCTTGATGATACACATGTTTATGCTGGGACCACGCCTGATCCTTAGCGTTCGAGAATATCACGCTGAGCTCGTGGCAAAGTCCGAGGCAGGAACCGGCTTGACTACACTTGTTTTCCACGAGCGCGTACGTGTGCAAACTGGCGGTGGTGTATGACACGGGAGACACTCGGATTGCGCTCATGTAATACCAATAAACATTCCCCTCCCTAGGTTGAATTGCCCGCCCGAGAAAACGCAGCTTACTGCCCAAATTGTACCTGTAATTCTTTTTTGCCTTGTGTAGTTTAAAAATAAATCCGGATCGTCCTTCCTCCTGCCTTGTATCATTTCTAGTCACAATTTATCCATCGTATCGTATAACATACGTGATCTTAAAAAATAACTTTATAACTTTCCTCATTCCCCCCCTTTTCGAGGAAAAGCCAAATTGTTGTCGGCGGCGGGCGTATAATTAGAATTGGACGACTGGAAATTGTGGCATGGCGATCCGCGCAGCGCGGCGATCGCTTGGGATACGCAACCAAGAGTAAGTTACCAACCCCGCCAGTGCAGCGGCGCATACCTAGTACAAAGGTCATCGCTGCAACTTGTAATTTCGCACTGACGGCCTCATACTGCAAGTAGTCTCAAATGATCCTGCTTGGTGGCCGCTGACCAAATTCAGTCGCGTTGTTACAGGCTCGTAGCGTGATCTTTGATACTATCTTTGATTTTAGTTTCGCAGCCGCGTCATTGCTGTTGTAGCCTGTTGTGTATGACTGGGGTAAGCAATATACTAGTATGACGTAGTACCACTTATCGAGAGAATTATCGACGTGTTGAAATTCTGTAAACTGGAACCACAGCGTTGTAATTGTATGTAGTGATGATCACAGCGATTTGAAAAAAAAACCATGACACTACGTCGTGTGAGAAAACAAAGACCAAAGAAAGTCGGACTTGATGAAATTTCTAAGCAGCTGACCAAAATCATTATGCCTTGCCGCAGTATCAATGATGATCTCAAACGCGCAGCAATCTTTCAACAACTGAATCCTTGATGCTGTGGGCTTTTCTCGCACCACATTTTTCCGTATCCTGAAGCTATATCATGAAACTGGTCATCTCTCGAAACCCCCAAGTCTCCGTCATGGTAGCCCAGCATCAGGAAAACTAAAATGTTCTTGATAGGGCTTAATCAACTTAAATCTCTCATTAAGACCATTAAGTAGACTAA
>CAKNEV010000549.1:0-11820 GCA_930272055.1 Rhizopogon roseolus
CTCTCTATACCTAGGATGACCCAGGGAGCTATCAAAATGTGACTGAGACTGAGAGAAAATGCTCCTGCTAAGCACTGCTCAGTCATTCTGTGACTATATACTAGAGCATAGGGGCAGTCTACTCACAATTTTTACTTTTGGATGGTTGAAGAAGGGGCAGGCATGTCCATAGTCAATGCACTGTCACGACTGATTTGTAGCTGATGTATCACCATAATGGCTACTCATCACCCAGCTGTCAAATTACTGTCTAAAAATTACATGGGAACCTTGCTACATCAGGAAAATGTGTATCTGTCATAATAACTATTTGTAACTATTTGTTGCTATATGCAAAGGCCAGGTCCTAGCTTTGTAGTCATGACTCCATTCTGTCATCCATCACAGCTGCCTTCATTCTTACCTGTGGAATCCCACCTCGTGACTTTCAGTTCAAATCTTTTCAAGTTGATCATGATGCATCCAGGGGATACAAACACAGTTCCTTCATCATTGACAAACTTCCTGCATTTGCCAATCCACAGGCCAAACAGAGAGACCAGCATGTGAAGGAGAGCCTGTGGGGGACAACATCCACATCAGGAAAATGTGTATCTGTCATAACAACTATTTGTAACTATTTTTTGTCATAATAAAAATTGGTCTGGTACAGATTGTAGTCCTACTTCAACTGAGTATATAGCCAGTCTCACTTTCTCAATATGTTGGTATTTGATAGAGATATCAACATAACAAAAAGCAACAACAAATCTTATGATTCTTATCAAACCTATATCTCAACCAAATAGTAACCAAATAAGGAAATTAGACTATCTATGGACTCACCTAAACTAGGGCTACAAACTGTACCAGGTCAACTTCTATTATGACAAAAAATAGTTACAAATAGTTATTATGACAGAAATCCATTTTTCCTGAGCACACAGTCTCATAATTCTCAAACCGGCCTATGCTGAAGTCATGCACATGATGAAGATTCATGATCCAGACTTTGACACAGCTCAGAATCAAACTCCTCGTTTTTTAAGTGGCTCCATCATCAACTACTCACTCTATAAGCACACAAGATAAATAATAATGAACTACACCGAGTAAGCTTACATAATGCGCTCCTTAGAAGTTTTCATACACCTTAGTCTTTCGACTCTCGAGACTGAGGTGAGATACATTCATTTAATTCAGTTTCTACTATACTGACTACTGTAGTATATTTATACACTCATTTTAGGTTAGTTAGATAGAAGTCTTTTGACTCTCGAGACTGAGTATATTCATACACTCATTTTAGTCCGCTCTTGCTCCCTCTGATCCGGGTCCTCATTCAAAAAGTAGTACATATGTGCAAGAAATGACCTACATTTATGTTGGAGAAACAGAAGTGCCACTGTGGATAGTAAAATCAATTAATTTTAGTACACTTGTCACTGATCGCTGAAGTTTTCAGTGATTCTGTCACTAAAAGGTGAATTTTCATTGACTTTAATAATAGTCACTAACAATTCATTGAATTAAGGATATGTGCAGGTTTTAATTGTACACTTTATCTAGACTTTATCAATTGATTAATCTACATGTCCTTAGGGATCTGCATGGGTGAGGGGTAACCTGTGCGGGTCATGGGTATGGGTACATCAGGAAAATGTATATCTATCATAATAACTATTTGTAACTATTTTTTGCTATAATAAAAATTGACCTGGTACAGATTGTAGCCCTAGTTCAAATGAGTATATAGCCAGTCTTACTGTATTAATATGTTGATATTTGATTGAGATATTAACATGACATAAAATAATAATAAATCTTATTAAGCCTATATCTCAACCAAATAGTAACCTAAAAAGGAAATTAGACCACCTATAGACTCAACTAAGGTAGGGCTACAATCTGTACCAGGTCAACTTTTATTATGATAGATATCTATTTTTTCTGAGTGGATTCTGAATCACTGAACTTCATTTGGTTTGTTGTTCTTCCAGTAGCTCAAATGATATTATATGTACTCAGGAAAAACAGATTTCTGTCATAATAACTATTTGTAACTATTTTTTGTCATAATAAAAATTGGTCTGGTACAGATTGTAACCCTAGTTCACATGAGTCTATAGGTGGTCTAATTTCCTTATTAGATTACTTATTGCTTGAGATATAGGCTCAACAATATTTGTTGTTGTTTTTTGTTATGTGAATATCTCAATCAAATATTAACCTATTAACAAAGTAAGACTGGCTATATACTCAGTTGCTCAGGAAAAATGAATTTCTGTCATAATAACTATTTGTAACTCTTTTTTTTTGTCATAATAGAAATTGGTCTGGTAGAGATTGTAGCCCTAGTTCAGATGAGTCTATAGGTGGTCTAATTTCCTTATTAGGTTACTTATTGTTTGAGATATAGGCTCAACAATATTTGTTGTTGTTTTTTGTTATATGAATATCTCAATCAAATATCAACCTATTGACAAAGTAAAACTGGCTATATACTCAGTTGAACTAGGGCTACAATATGTACCAGATCAATTTTTATTATAGCAAAAAATAGTTACAAATAGTTATTATGACAGATACATGTTTTCCTGGTGTGAACTAGAGCTACAATATATACCAGGTCAATTTTTATTGTAGCAAATAATAGTTACAAATAGTTATTATGACAGATACATATTTTCCTGATGTAAAGGATGAAAGTAAATACTTATGTTATAAGCAAGATGGAACAATTGAACCTCTCTTTACTTACAAGAAAGTGGCTTACAAATACCTTAAGATGCCATGGTATGTGGTGAAAATTTTTCTCAAAGACATGCTAATAGAGTAACCTACTGGATCATGATTCCCAGATTAGTATGCTATCATCCCTCACCACAGACAAAGGAGCCACACGTCTTTATGGCCTTGCTATCACTAGGAAAAGCATCTTCATGCAATGCATTGCCAAGGTTCATAATACTACATGTGCTAATCTTAGCATATTTACACTGACCATGTTTTTAGCTTGGTCAACATCTGGAAGTAGATCCTCTCAGGAAAAATGGTTTTCTGCTATAATAACTATTTCTAACTATTTTTTGTCATAATAACAATTGACCTGGTACAGATTGTAGCCCAAGTTTAAATGAGTCTATAGGTGGTCTAATTTCCTTATTAGGTTACTATTTGGTTGAGTTATGGGCTAAACAAGATTTGTTGTTGCTTTTTGTTATATTAATATCTCAATCAAATACCAACCTATTGACAAAGTAAGACTGGCTATATACTCATTTGAACTAGGGCTACAATCTGTACCAGGTCAATTTTTATTATAGCAAAAAATAGTTACAAATAGTTATTATGGCAGATACACGTTTTCCTGATGAAGGCAGACACTCATCATGAGACATGGCAGCAGCATACACTGAACTTGCACCAGAATATTCCATCCATTCCCAAAAATAAATATGAGGAAGTAATTGCACATTTTCTGCAGAAATTGTTGTTAGTTTTGAACTCAGCTGCTTGTGGTGTGGTGTTTTCACCATGGAATGTACAGTTCATAGCATCAGCCAATGATTCCATCTCTTGTCAGTTTGAAGCCATTTCATTCGAGATGATGTGGGCCTTCATTGAAGTCAAGTATTATTTCACCTACCAACCTATTGACAAAGTAAGACTAGCTACATACTCATTGGAACTAGAGCTACAATCTGTACCAGACCAATTTTTATTATGATACAAAATAGTTATTATGACAGATACACATTTTTCTGATGCAGGATGCTGTTACTGCCTTCATAGATAAGTTGTGGTTTATGCTTGATGCATGTGACTGGTGGGTCCATAGCATCAGTGCCACTTTATGTGAATCCATGTTTATTGGTTGTTTGGTTGACTGTGGAGGCCTCATTACTACCTTTGACATTGACATTGAAAGTTTCCTTGCTTTTTCTGTAATGCTTCTTTCTTAGTCTTGGTGATTGAAATCACAGGCTTTGATTAGGAATGGCGTGTAGACCCTGGAATAATCAACTTTGTGCCACCTGACCAAGAAGAGATAGTCAAAGACAAACCCCTTGTTGACATCCCTTACAATGACTCTTTCTACCAAGATATTTTGCCCAGTTCCACTTAAGATGTAAGTGAGGGCGACTGCACTGTTTTCACAGTCTTGACTTGCATAATCTTCTACTAAGCATTAATGGGTCCAAAATGAGTGTCATAAATTCAAATAAATTGCTAAAATCATGAAAATATTTGAGCATATAGATGAACCTCTAATCTAAAGGCCTACATATCAGTAGATAAGTCATAGCACCAAGGTCTTAATAGCTAAGCAGGGTCACAACTCAAGCTCAATGTTTAGTATGGATGATGACATTTGCTGCTGCTGCCAATTCTTTTTCCACTGCATTACCAAGAATTTGAGCAAAGGCTAAAATTTGAACATCATGTTCATTATCACCTTGCTACTGAAGAAGTGTGTGTGGAGCTGTATTGGTTTTCTCACTAAGAGGAGTTCTTTACAGTGATCTTGAGAGCCTTGAAAGGTTGATCACTTTCCTTTTAAAGATACTTGTTTGCCCTCTCTAATATGAAATACTAGCATATTAGTTTGTAGTTGAAGAAAGCTCTATCCTTTATTAGGGTATCAATTCTCCCAACATATGGCTTTACATTCGCATGATAGAGCCTGCTTTGGCTGTCTCTGATTGGCAGGGTGATTAACCTTCTCTGAAATGCACTTCAGTCACCCCCAAAAGGATACCTCTTAGGTTCATAGTCCTCTATACAAGTATTGGCCTAAGAGATATGATTCTGGTGGCATTTCCCATTGGGGCAATGGTTGAAGAAGTCCCATGAAACAAAGTCAATTATTGTCCTAGTCCATCTGAGACATATTTTTGTACTAGTTCATATAAAAATTTTCTGTCATAAGAGTAATGCCAGGGGTCCTTTGAGTCAATTTTGGTCCAATTAAGGAGGGTATAATAATTCCCAGAGTCTATATATGCTTCAGGTGGAAATTTCCAACTCACATATATGTATATTGGGAATTCCCAGAGTACAAATATTCTTCAGTTAGGAAAATCAATTAAAAAATAAAACCAAGGGCATAGTGAGCCCAATAAATTTGCTAAAATCATGAAAATATTTATGCATATGGAGAATGACAAAAGCCAGTGGGTTACATATGGAGTTAGTAAATCATCTCCATTGGCTCCTCTATGTCTATTTTAAAAAACACAGTTTTTAAACTAAGCCATTACTATTTGGGAATTCCCATCTTATACTAGGAGTCCTCACAGTACAAATAATCTTCATTTGGGAATTCCCAGATCATATATATTTATATTAGAAATTTTCATAGTACAAGTATTCTTTAGTTAGGAATTCTAACAATTTTTTATCACACCTATATCTTACTTATATCTTAACCTATGGGCAAGCTAAGACTGGCTATGCAATTGCCTTGACTAGCAGCACATATTTCATCCAAAAGCCTAAGCTTAATACTCAGAAAAAATGAATATCTGTTATAATAATTATTTGTAACTATTTTTTGTCATAATAAAAATTGGTCTGGTATAGATTGTAGCTGCAGTTTAGGTGAGTCTATAAGTGGTCTAATTTCCTCATTAGGTTACTTTTTGATTGAGATATAGGTTTAACAATATTTATTATTGATTTTTGTTATGTTAATATCTCAATCAAATACCAACCTATTGACAAAGTAAGACTAGCTACATACTCATTGGAACTAGGGCTACAATCTATACTAGACCAATTTTTATTATGACAAAAGATAGTTACAAATAGTTATTATAACAGATACATGTTTTCCTAATGTCTCTCAAGTATACAATCACCTCCAAAGGTGTTATTATGACAGAAATTCATTTTTCCTAAGTTGAATATGCTGTATATCACTCACTCATAAATAAAAATCTTGAGGTAAGGCTGAAATCTAATTATCAGACACATTCCTTGCAGCTCCGGAATACCAATGACCCCACATAGAGAGGGGGTCATGTCCATCTACCTCATCAGGAAACAATGACTTGTCTATAGATGAATATAGTTGCTATTTTTCATCCATTTTTCATTTTACGAGCTCAAATTCGAATTACATAAAAATACCGATATGCAGGCCTTTAGATTAAGAGTTCACCTACATGCTCAAATATTTTCATGATTTTAGGAATTTATTTGAATTTATGAGTGACTTTTTGTTTAAAATGGGTGTCATAAATTCAAATAAATTCCTAAAATCATGAAAATATTTGAGCATGTAGGTGAACTCCTAATCTAAAGGCCTGCATATCGGTATTTTTATGTAATTCGAATTTGAGCTCGTAAAATGAAAAATGGATGAAAAATAGCAACTATATTCATCTATAGACAAGTCACTGTTTTCCTGAGCTATAGTGCTAGAACCCCTGTCAAGTGATTGGATGCTATGTAGGTGAAGCCACATCAGGAAAATGTGTATGTGTCATAACAACGATTTGTAACTATTTTAAAAATTCATCTGGTACACAATTGTAGTACTAATTCAACTAAGTATATAGCCAGTCTTACTTTGTTAATATGTTCATATTTGATTGAGATATTAATATAACAAAAAGAAACAATAAATCTTATTAAACCTATATCTCAACCAAATGGTAACCAAGTAAGGAAATTAGGCCACTTATAGACTTATCTAAACTAGGGCTACGGGCTGTACTGGGTCAACTTCTATTATGACAACACATAGTTACAGATAGTTATTATGACAGGTATTCATTTTTTCAGAGCACCCATGGCAACATGTGGCCATAGAACTGACCTGTCCTTCTTAGGGCTTATATTCCACAAAGCAACATCTTGGGTGTTGCTGGTTTGTTCAAATCCAGCCTGAACCACATTAAAGATGAAGTTCTAGATATGAATGACTAAATCGCTTGCTGCATCTTCACTACAGTTCAGACTTACAGCAGTGGCAGTGCAATTGTCAAGTTTAATGGCTGCATGCATCTCTTCAGAGTTCCAATTCTAAAGCAAAAAGATGACAACAGGTGCAAAGGAGTGATGATGTCTTTACATACCAATGTGTCACGACTTCCTAACACAAATCACTATTCATTTCTTTCAACACGATCTAATCAGTCATCTAAGTGCCCAACTATCTTATCTATGTCACATGACCCCATCATTAATTCACCCTCCAACTCTTCACCTCTTCACATTTCACCATGTCACACTGTCACATCTTCGCCTTTCACAACTGCACCCTCATCACCGATCCAGACTACTCTAGAACTATGATGTCATTATGACGTCATTATTCTATGACATTCCATCACATTCTATTCTCACATACTGTTCTTTCTTGTCTTGGTCCGTGCACAATTCTCATACATATATATAGTGTATCTCATAGTCTCGTAGTAGTTCTTCAGTCTAAACCTCTTGTATCTTCCCTTATGTTGTATGAGATGCTACCACTCTCAAAATCTATTCCTTTTCATCTATCATCATTGTTTGAGTCCTAGTCGGGCGTCATTTGCAACATTACATATTATGTTTGTTGTAGAGTCATCACACAATGGCACAGAGGGGTGTCCTTTTAGTGCATCTCTAGCAACACCTTAGGCGTCACTAGTTGGTTCAAATTCTCTCTGAACCACATTTCACACATGCAAAAGACTAGATTACTTATGATGTTTTCACTATGGTCCAGATTTATAGTAGTGATGGTGCAGTTGACAAATTCAGTGGCTGCATGAGCAATTCCAGAGTTCAAATCCTGAAGCAAAAAGTTAAGAACAGGTGTGAGAGAGTCATCAGGAAAATGTGTATTTGTCATAATAACTATTTGTAACTATTTTTTGTCATAATAAAAATTGATCTGGTACAGATTGTAGCCCTAGTTCTAATGAGTATATAGCCAGTCTTACTTTGTTAATAGGTTTGTATTTGATAGAGATATTAACATAACAAAAAGCAACAACAAATCTTGATCAGCCCATAACTCAACCAAATAGTAACCTAATAAGCTATAGACTCACTTAAACTAGGGCTACAATCTGTACCAGGTCAATTTTTATTATGACAAAAAATAGTTACAAATAGTTATTATGACAGATACATGTTTTCCTGATAATGATAGTATTAAGGAAGCGGGAAGGCGATGTGGGAACCCCATATTTTCCAGCCTGCGAAACCATCATTTCAAACTTCGTCACTCACTTTCCTACCTTCCGATCGCTCACCGACACACTCCGACGTCCACCGACCGATTCACGACTTGATCGATTGTCGACCGACAGTCGGCGACGCACATTTGGATCGCCAGGCGTGCTACGTTCTTCCTACAGGTTCCTACCCATGTCATTCGTCCTAAAGTTCACTGGTGCGTCGTTTCCTTTTGATTCTATGCATATTTGACCGCACAAGTGCACCGCTCGAGCACTACGAGGTACTTATTACATATTTCACTTGACATTCGGTCTGTACATGAGGCGTTATCCCCGCGCGCCCCAATTTTGCACATACTTGTCATTTTGCATCATGATGTCATTTCGTTTGTTATGCCTTGAGGTACTCCGAGACTTCCTGGCGAGTCTCCATTCGAGTCTCCGACTTGCGCCTGCTAGTCTTACTTACGAGTTTCTCCAGACTACATAGTCCAGACTTGTTTTCATGTAGTAGGCAGTTCTCTCCCGTCCGAGAATCCATTATTTTCCGTCCGATTTGACTCTAAGTTGAACAATCCTAGTTCTCCCTAGTCCCGGAAGTCTTATCTCTCCATGCCTCGTCGCTCTCTGTCGTTCGTACATCGCCCCGCGTCGATCTTTGTCGATTTCTGTCGGTTTTCGTGGGTTTCTATCGGTTTTTACGTAATTTGAATTCAAGCTCATAATATGCAAAATGGCTGAAAAAAAGCCACAAAAAGCTAAAAAAGAAGGTCACCTTTTCCTGATGTGCCAAGTTCTACACTACTCTCCCAGCCTAGTATATTAACAAGGCCTTCGTAGATAGAGATACCTCCAGAATATCAGATTCTGGTGACATTTCATTGTTTTTGAGAATTTAGGATAGGCTCAGGTAACAGAAGGGTATTTATTCTATGGCTGAAATATATATCATGTCCAACTCTAATGCTGGCAGAGTGAATGTTGATTGTCTGTATCACATCAAGGGTTTGGGCAAGAGATACCTATCTATGATTTCTTCAATGTTAGAGATTGACCCTAAATTGTAAGTTTCTTAATCATCAGGAAAACATGTATTTGTCATAATAACTATTTGTAACTATTTTTTTGTCATAATAGAAATTGGTCTGGTACATATTGTAGCCCTAGTTCCAATGAGTATGTAGCCAGTCTTACTTTGTCAATAGGTGAATATTTGATTGAGATATTAACATAATAAAAATCAACAAAAAATGTTGTTAGGCCTTTATCTCAACCAAATAGTAACTTAATAAGGAAATTAGACCAGCTATAGACTCACCTAAACTAGGGCTACAAACTGTACCAGGTCAATTTCCATTATGACAAAAAATAGTTACAAATAGTTATTATGACAGAAATCCATTTTTCCAGAGATGGTCACTCTATAGCACAGAGATGTACTAATAACTGGTCAAGCCATTTGTTTCAAATATTATAACATTAGGAAAATAGTATGTATCTGTCATAATAACTATTTGTAACTATTTTTTGTCATAATAAAAATTAACCTAATATAGATTTTAGCCCTAGTCCTAATGAGTATGTGGCCGGTCTTACTTTGTTAATAGGTTGATATTTGATTAAGATATAATATAGCAAAAAATAACAAATCTTGACAAGCCTATATCTCAACCAAATAGTAATCTAATAAGGAAATTAGAGCAGCTATATACTCATATAAGCAAGGGCTAAAATCTGTACCAGATCAACTTTTGTTATGACAAAAAATAGTTACAAATAGTTGTTATAACAGAAATCTGTTTTTTCTAAGAAGAAGGCATATTAGTAGAAACATATGGGCTCCATTGTAATCAGCTGGCTATAATGATTTTGCACACTTCAGAGGAAGAGGATACTGAAATCATGAATGAGGGCAAGGATAGTATCCATATTGTACAAAACTGGGAAGATGTATTAGGAAAATATGTATCTGTCATAATAATTATATATAACTCTTTTTGCTATAATAAAAATTGACCTGGTACATATTGTAGCCCTCATTTAAATGGGTATATAGCCAGCCTTATTTTGCTATGGAGTTGATATTTGATTGAGATATTAGCATAACAAAAATGAACAACAAATGTTGTTAGACCTATATCTCAACCAAATAGTAACCTAATAAAGAAATTAGACCACCTATAGAGTCATCTAAACTAGGGCTACAATCTGTTCCAGGTCAATTTTTATTATAGCAAAAAAGAGTTACAAATAGTTATTATGACAGATACCTGTTTTTCCTGAGATATAGATGAGGATGAGGATGGTTCTCATATTCCATGAGAGTGGGAGGACATGGATGAGGATGGTGCCCATACTGTATAAGACTGGAAGGATACAAATGAAGATAATGATGGTCCTCATACTCCATATGACAAGACTGGAAGAACATGGATGGGGATGGTGCACATATTTTGCAAGACTGAGAGGATATGGACCTTGCTGACCAGGAAAAAACAGATAATGAAGGCACTGAAGATGCTTCCATCATCCAAGAGGATGACTCACTTTGCAGATGATTGACCTTCTTATTCAGTGGTACTGAATTGTAACCAGGTCCAAAAAGCTAAAAAACTAAGAGCTCTGTGTGCTAATCCAAGTTCCTCTGAAGCTCAGCTTATGAAGGCCTATCATTATATGGTCCTATCAATTTTCACCCTCCATCCATACCAGTAAGATGCATCAATATTTAATAGGAACAATTACAATCACTGACTATGATATATTGGAAGAACTTTCATGCATTATAGGAAGCATTGGATAGAGCCTAGGTGAAGTACCAACTTTACATAAAAGGAATACCTTGCACTGGTTGAAAAATTCTTGAAGCACTTTTATTTTTTATTCCATCAGATTTTTGAGATGCCTAAATGATGATCAGAAGAAATTCAAATCAAGATTATTGATATAAGCTTTTGGACATACAACATGATACCTCTTGCAACACCTGGCATGCATTAGGAACTACAACAAGTTCTCTTGAAACTTTAGCAATGACAAGTTAATCCTGTATTTCTTACCCTATCCTCTACAAGTTATTCTGCAGTAATATTAAGCATCAGTCCCTAGCATTAGTGCCTGGGCCACTGATCACTTAGAAAAAATGGATGTCTGTCACAACAATACTCTGTAATTATTTTTTGTCATAATAAAAATTGGTCTGATACAAATTGTAATCCTAGTTTAGATGGGTCTATAGGTGGTCTAGTTTTCTTACTAGGTTACTATTTGGTTAAGATATAGGTTTAATAAGATTTGTTGTAATTTTTTGTTGGATTAATATCTTAATCAAATATCAATAGATTAACAAAGTAAGATGGGCTATATACTTATTTGAACTAGGGCTACAATCTGTACCAGAGCAATTTTTATGATGACAGATTCACATTTTCCTAATGCAGATTCTGCCTTAGAAGCCATTGATCCTCATCATAATTACTACATGCTCTCTAGTACAGGAGAACAGTGGACATCAGAATGACTTACACATATCCTGCAGCAGCTTACAGTCCAATACCTTTCTGGGTCAGCCTCAACTAGTGTTCATCAATTGTTGCCATTATAGCTACTAATAGCAACTAATAGCTATTATAGCTACAAATAGTTATACTCTCACTCCTCAGTC
>CAKNEV010000550.1:0-11804 GCA_930272055.1 Rhizopogon roseolus
GGGCCCAGGAAGCCCTCGTCGCTGAACTGCCCGACATTCCCATCGCCCGTCGCGAGCACTATCGTCGCACCCGGTCGAGGCGCGTCTGCATCTGCGATAGCCTGGTGCAATTTCAACTGCAACAATTCGTCGACGCCTTGTTCCCGATAGCGAACTCGTCCATAACGGAGAGGTCCACTCCCAGACGCCGTTAGGCCTGCATTTGCACCACCTCCACTGCCACCCACACCTTTGTCAGAGTCCGATGAACCTCTGAGGTGTTCCTTGCGTCCTGAGTCTGCATTGACGTTGTTGTTTGATGGACGGCGGTCTTGACCATCTCCACTGTCTGGCACACGCTCGAGAACACGAACTTCGTACGCGAGCTGTTCGGCCGCGTCCATTGGTTGGCACAGTGGGGAGGAAGTGACAAGACAACGTCTTGTGATAGGGCGCCCGCGTTCGAGGAGAAGCGCCAGGGCTGCAAGGGAGAGGCGTCGTTTCCGACTCGAGTGGGGAGTGTGGCGGCGAGCATAGTTTAGGAAGCCGATGAGGATATTCGAGCTGGAACAAAATTATCAGCACAAGGGCGAGAAATACAATGGGAGAGAAACTCACTGGTCGATAAAAACGTGAATCAAAGAGTCTCTAGGTCGTGGGGCTGGACCTCTAGGATCCGAGAAGTCGGAATCGGCGCCGCTAAAGTCCTGTGTGAGCAACGCTGTTATGCGATTGTAGTCCTCTGGAAATTTGAGTCGCAGTTTATGTGCGAGGCAGCGTAGTTTAAGGATTTGAGGGTTTGCGGGTATCTGCGATAGATGCAATGATGGGGTAGAGTGATTATGCCGGAGTCTATCTAATACTGCCTTGTGTCCACGTCGAGGCGTCGAAGGAGTGGTGGTGGCAAGTGCATTATCCACAAAAGACGACGATTCTTCTCCTTCGGGTTCGGGCTCTGGGTTCGAGGAGATGGCAATGACGCCAGTTTCTACAGGTGCACCCAACACCGTACTAGTTCCTGTGGTGTGACTTGTACTTTCCTGCTCTAAACTTTCTCGATCCATCTGTATGATATGAATCATTTTCACCTGCTTCTTTCTCCGTTTCTCCAGGCACCATCGCTTGTTGAGCTATCCTTGCAGGTACCACGGTCACTGGCAGCAAGCCTGGAATGCTCTGCTGGGAGGAAGGAAAAGGCTCCACCAAGGTCACCAAGAGTGGATTGGTCGCCCAGGTCAATGTTGCCATCTGAGAGTGAATGAATGTGGCTCAGATTAGCGTCTGAGTGATGCATGGGAGATGGTATCGGGGAAATATGTGAACCAACTTCTGTCGCCTTCATTCGTGATAGTGAAGGGAGTTTCTCTATCAGTCCAAGGTTGTTTATCTGCATCCCGTCCACCGATCTTATGTTTGTTCTAGCACAGCGAGCGCAGCAAGCATTGAAGTAGATGTCTCCATCTTCAAATTCGATTGCCCACCAATGCGTGAGTTTTTCTAATCCTTGCGACAAGCAGTGGGTATTATAACAAAACCCCTGTTCTAGGTATGGGTGCGGGCTGTAATATCTCTGCGGCTTGTATTGCCTGACCCGATTCAGAGTTTTAGAGTTTCATCAGTGGGATGGATTGTGTTATAGAGTGCTTTGTAGCACGGTAGCAAAGTTGCAATTCCGGGTAGTAGCCGGTTTTGTGTCACCATCAACTCGGATTTTCACTTTTTGGCGGAGAAGTTGAAACAATACTATTTACGGATGTCCGCCCTAAATTGGTGTAGCCGCTTAATAGTGGTAAAGAACCGCAAACAATACCCCACAGCTGGCCGGCCCTGTGGCTGTACTGATGAGTCCGGGCAGGAGGTAAAACAGATCAATGCTTTCATCTCATTTTTTGCAACTTTCGACGTAGTTCGACTAGTCACCACTGTCGCAGATCTCAGTGATGGTGCCCCGCTATTTCATGTTCTCGCTCTGGTGTATGTTTTATATTGTCCATCCATCTATGTACAATTCAACGAAAAGTTGGAAGTAAGCGAGCGCAGCACTAATGTAACGGTCTGTAATACCTTAAGCTTGCTGATGCAGCGACCAGCCCAGCAATAAACTTGAACCGCCGGTGGGTCGGTGGCTATTGTGTCCGGCCCCTTATTGAGTATTTCCGAACCAATTGTACTCCACTTCTTTCTCATCGTCTGTGTCTGCACATCGCATTGTCGTGCTCCTTATAGAGCATTTTTGACCCCTTCATCCCTATCAGCGCACCCGTCATGCTTGAAACATGGCTGCGGGAGGGTAGGGTTTCGATTCCTCGCCTTAGAGATTTTTTGATAAGCTTAGCAAATTTGTTTTTGGTATTTTGGATTATCATACATCCATGTTCAACAGCGGCAACTATCTGGTAGTATATCGGATAAGTACTCGCGCCCGTCGTGCTTGAAACACGGCTGAGGGAGAGCAGTGTTCGATTCGACTCCTAGCTTGTCATGCTGGAAACATGATTCCAGGAGGCCTTTTTTTGACTACTAGTAGCTCAGTAAATTTATTTTTTGTCTCGAATCATCATACTTCCATTTTCAATATTGACAACTATCTGGTAGTGTATCGGATAAGTACTCCCGCTGGTCGTGATTGAAACATGGCTGAGGGAACGGCATTCGATTCCTCGCTTGTCATGCTTGAAACATGACTTCGCAAGACTTTTTTTTTTTTTTTTTTGATAAGCTCCGTAAATATGTTTTTTGTTTCGAACTATCATGCTTCCATTTTCAACGTCGACAACTATCTGGTAGCACGTCGGATAAGTACTTCCGCCTGTTGTGCTTGAAACATGGCTAAGGGAGAGCGGTGTTTCCCTGCTTTCTTGAAACATGACTTCGGGAGACTTTTTTGATATGCTCAGCAAATTTGTTTTTGCTGCTTTGAATTATCATAATTGCATTTTCAACCACCACAACTATCTGGTAGTATATCGGATAAGCACTCTTGCCTCTCATGCTGGAAACTTGGCTGGGGGAGGGCGGCGTTCGACTCCATGGTTGTCATGCTGGAAACATGACTTCGGTAGACTTGAGAGCGGTGTTCGACTTCTCGCTTGTCATGCTTGAAACATGACTTCGGGAGACTTTTTTGATGGAGACTTTTTTTTGATAGGCTCAGTAGATTTGTTTTTTTTTATCTTGAATTATCATGCTTCCATTTTTAACATCGACAACCATCTTGTAGTGTATCAGATAAGTACTCCTGCTGGTCATGATTGAAACATGGCTGAGGCCTGCTTGTTGTGCTTGAAACATGACTTCAAGAGACTTTTTTTCTTGATAACCTCAGTAAATTTGTTTTTTTGTTTCGAATTATCATGCTTCCATTTTCAAAATCGACAACTATCTGATAGTGTATGGGATACTTAAGTACTCCCCCCCGTCATGCTTGAAACATGGCTCAGGGAGAGCGGCGTTCGACTCCACTCTTGTCATGCTGGAAATATGACGAGACTTCTTTTTTTGATAAGCTCAGTATATTTGTTTTTTGTTTCCAATTATCATGCTTCCATGGAATCACGATTGTTAACTGATATAATATTATATGACGGATTTAGTTCGAATTCCGTATCGAATGGAGGGTCGTTGTCATAAGCTCTGCGACAGGTCTCTGGTCCGACATCTGCATGGGGTAGCGGGTAAACAATAAGAATGAAGCGAAATTCCTGAATACTGGCACGTAGGACCAATCTGACACCGTGACAGACGTTGCACTGGCGGATGCCTGTGGTCCCATCGTACTCTGGAGCGTAGATGAGGCCGTTGACTCAGAGAGCCTTCAGAACACCTTAACAGCCACAGTTCCTGCAGGTGCTTTCCATGGTGGTGAACCCTGACCCTAAGGGATTTCGATGCACTTTGTAGAGTCGATCGGGATGCCACCGTTAAAGTACGCTAGTTAAGGAGTGATACCTTAGATAACATATTTATTTACAATATGATATATCGCTAAAAGAGAGCCCACCCCCACAGACCAGTATAAGCACAACCTGCCCCACCTAAACAAATCCGCTCGCTCACCGCCCCTCCTCAACCTCCAATAAATCCTCCCCAAAATCTTCCATCTTGATAATCCGAAACTTATCCTTCCACGGCGTACCTTCCCCAAACTCTCTCCTCCACGCACGGCTCAGACCCTCTTCCCAAGCATACAACTCCACGCGCCACCCCTTCTTCAGCGCAGTTCGCACAGGGCCCAGGAAGCCTTCGTCGCTGAACTGCCCGACATTCCCATCACCCGTCGCGAGCACTATCGTCGCACCAGGTCGGGGCGCATCTGCATCTGCGATCGCCTGGTGCAATTTCAACTGCAACAGTTCATCGACGCCTTGTTCCCGATAGCGGACTCGTCCATTACGGAGAGGTCCGCTCCCAGACGCCGTCAAACCTGCACCTGCACCACCTCCACTGCCACCTACGCCTTTGTCAGAGTCCGATGAACCTCTGAGGTGTCCCTTGCGTCCTGAGTCTGCATTGACGTTGTTGTTTGGTGGACGGCGATCTTGACCATCTCCGCTGTCTGGCACACGCTCGAGAACACGAACTTCGTACGCGAGCTGTTCGGCTGCGTCCATTGGTTGGTACAGTGGGGAGGAAGTGACAAGACAACGCCTTGTGATGGGGCGTCCGCGTTCGAGGAGAAGTGCCAGGGCTGCATGGGAGAGGCGTCGTTTCCGACTCGAGTGGGAAGTGTGGCGGCGAGCATAGTTTAGGAAGCCAATGAGGATATTCGAGCTGGAACAAAGTTATCAGCACAACGACGAGAAATACAATGGTAGAGAAACTCACTGGTCGATAAAAACGTGAATCAAAGAGTCTCTAGGTCGCGGGGCTGGACCTCTAGGGTCCGAGAAGTCGGAATCGGCACCGCTAAAGTCCTGTGTGAGCAACGCCGTTATGCGGTCGTAGTCCTCCGGAAATTTGAGTCGTAGTTTATGCGCGAGGCAGCGTAGTTTAAGGATTTGAGGATTTGCGGGTATCTGCGATAGATGCAATGATGGGGTAGAGTGACTATGCCGGAGCCTATCGAATGCCGCCTTGTGTCCACGTTGAGGCGTCGAAGGAGTGGTGGTGGCAAGTGCATTATCCACAGAAGACGACGATTCTTCTGCTTCGGGTTCGGGCTCTGGGTTCGAGGAGACGCCAGTGTTTACAGGTACGCCCAATACCGTACTAGTTCCTGTGGTGTGACTGGTACTTTCCTGCTCTAAACTTTCTTGGCCTCGCTGCATGATATGAATCATTTTCACCCGCTTCCTTCTCCGTTTCCTTGCACGGCGAGGCTCTACCTCGTTTCTCCACGCACCATCACTCGTTGAGCTATCTTTGCCGGTACCACGATCACGGGCAGCAAGCCTGGCACGCTCTGCTGCGAGGAAGGAAAAAGCTCCACCGAGATCGCCAAGAGTTGGTTGGTCGCCCAGGTCAATGTCGCCATCCGAGAGAGAATGAACGTGGCTCAGATCTGCGTCTGAGTGATGCGAATGCGATCGACTAGGAGTCGTAAACGTGTGTGGCTCAGGCTCTCCCTCCGTCTCCTCTCCGGAGTCATCTAAACTGTGGTTAGGATCGTGTGGACTTGCGGTCATGATGGTTACGGTGCGTGCGGAGGCCGAGGAGGCGAGATAGGATGCCAACATGCTCTGGTTCCATACCGTAGAACCTTCGATGAACTCTGAATCGGTCGGAAGTGAAGAGAGCGGACTGGGATCGGTGGAGTTGGGTGTGTCAGGCTCTGTGTGGACGTGGGCATTCAGTCGAGGAATGAATGGCTGGAGGTGGCCGAGAGCCCTGAAGACAGTAGTGAAAGCCCCGAGATCGGGTGACTCTGGACCCACAAATAACGTCAGATCGCGATTCACTGAAGTGGATAGACCGGACTTGCCATCTGAAGTTTCCTCACTTGCAGCAGAATAAGTGGAGAAAGGACTGATTGGAGTTGGTGAGTTTGCTGTTGTTTCCGAGGAGGAATGGATCGTGGACATGAAATAACACGGTAATTAGACGGAAATTGATACAGATGATATGATGTGCAATGCGTAGGTCCGGTGAGTTGAAGTACACCGTTAAACGATGGCGAGATGAGAGAACTGAAAATATATGGCTGGTTTATATAGACGAAACGGACTGTAATGTGGCTCAATGGAACTTCAACGTGGTGCCAGCGTGCATGTCAGGCTGAGGCGTAGTGGCGGACTGCTGTGGCGGATGATCAAAGCGACATGATTCATATTGACTATCGTCACACGTGATCAGCCATGGCGAGATGATATAATGTGTTATATAGCCATGGCTATGCAATGTACAATCCGCAATGCTCAAAGGTATGATACATGATATAAATGAAGAATAACGATATTATCGAGTCCCAGTGAAGTTGTAATGCTGATGATGCCAATGATGGATGGAAGGATTTTAATAGGCGTAATAGTCGCTCAACGAGGGCTGAGCTATCGGGTATGTCGCATCGTATTGGTATCCGCAGTTTTCAAAGTAGCCAGAGCCGTCGTTTTGGATAAAGTCGTCGAGCTTCGGTACTTGCGGTTGTGAAAAGTTCAAGTACTGAGAGAAGACAGGCTGATATTGGAAGTTGACGCTGACATCGGAGAATAGCTGGGTGTCAAACTGCGGCATGTGGAGACCGGAGAGATCGAAAGGGACTTCGGCCGGATGAATTTGCGTCGAGGTCCCAGCGGGGAGCTGAGAGGGCTGACTATATATGGTGGGGAGTGCGTCTGCTGGGATAGTGGGGAAGAGTTGCTCCCAGGAGAAATCGGGGAGCTCGGATGGGTAAGAGGAGAACCCGGTGAGGTCATTCGAGCATTGGGAGAAACCGGAGCCGCTGCTCCCAGAGGGTGAGAATTCACCACAGGGGATGAAGCCTGCGAGCTCGGGAAATGTTAGATCAATGAGATCCATCGATATAGGACTCTCTACCTCCGCCTTCATAAGTTGAGGAGAGGGATATGGAGCAATGGCAGATTGCCGAGAAGCTCTGCCAGCGCGGGAACGGCGTGCTTTTGGCTCGTAGCCGTGCATCTGCTTGCGGTGACGCGTGAAGCTGCCCGGGTCGCTCGTGGTGAACTCACACCCAGGCTCAGGGCACTTCTTCGAGCGGTCGCCGGGGTGTGTCCTGATGTGGGTCTGTACGTTGGACTTTTGGAGGGTCTTGTAATCACAGTTAGGGAAGGGGCATGCGTGCATTCTGATGAAGACAGCAAACCGGTTAGGGGACATTTGATTTGAGAAGGGATGAGAACGTACAAAGCCTCCTTATTCTCATAGTGCGTGCGAAGGTGCCGGGGAAGATCTGCCTTACGGCACAAAGACTTGTGGCATATAGGGCAGTTAACAGGTTTCTGTGAAGGCGACATCAGTACCACGCTCATGGTGAGGGGTAGGCTTGGAGCTTACCGAGACGCGGTTCGCGGCAGGCATGTTGGAATAGTGTCTGGGAAGATAGAAATGTATGCGTGAAGGATCTGAAGAGCGAGATTAAATCCCGAGTGTGCAAATGTGGATGAATAGCGCGTCTGTTTGTGGTGGATCCACACATCTTGCGCGCCTCCTTTAAAGCCCCAGACGTGCTATGGACATCGAGGATGATTGCTTTCATGCTGTTCGCGTTTTCTGCCATTAAAGGCAAAAGCGCGAAGCAATCGTTTGCAATGGTCTGAGCATAAGGGACGAGCCACTCGGTTAGCGGGGAAGGCAAAAAGTAGGGAGAGGCCTTGATTGCGTCTCGACACTTGTGGTTTATTGCCTTGTAGGGTAATTTCTGGTAGATGGGGATGAGTGGCTCAGTGGCTCACGACGGGTCCAAGCATCGTAACCTAGGATTCAGCTCGGAGACCTGTGTTGATATCCATTTGGAGCTTTCGAGGGATATCCGTGACTTTCAGGCATTGGGCTGCAGATAGAATGTGAAGAAGACGACGTTAATGTTCGAGACCAGCACGGAGGCGACATGCTGGGTGAAGTTAGTTCAAGACAAGGCCGAAGATTTCATAAAGAACAAGCAAGGAACAACTTCACAAACCTTAAACCTTGTTACTCAAAACATCACTTGCGTTATTGTGGCGACTGAGAGAAGCAAGAGCTTTCTGAGGCGACACAAGTAGGAATGATAATCAGACGATCAAGTAACCAGATACAAGATTGATTTCAAGAACGCCGACCTACGAAGTACGACTAGGTTCTGACTTTATAGTGGTACGAAGTAGGTACGGAAATAAGGTACTGTCACGGATAAGTCTCTAGACCGATGTCAGACTGTCAGACTGTCAAAGTAGGATAGCGACCAATATAACGATGGAGGGCAAATAATAAGTGATAAGCGAGTGGGCAAAGGGTATACCACAATAGGGGTGGCGATGGTCACGAAGCAGACCAACCGCTACAGTTATCGCCTCGATCTCACCGAATCATCATATAGAAAATGCGACATAAGTAAAGTGTTTAAGTGCATTGCTAAGATCGATCCACCTGAAGATTCCTCGTCAAAGAATCGCCCTTCCTACATCAATAAGCGAACCCCTCCCTTTTCACCTTCCTACTAACTACACCCTGCAGAACCTCTCGCTCGAATGCTTCCGGTCCACATATATACATGCCATCTTGACATTCATCTTTGAAGTCAGAAAGTACCGAAGAGCTTAACCGTCCGGAATGACGATGAAGTATTACTGAAGACGGTAAGGAGCTCTCAAATATCTCAGTGTGCGAGAAGACATGAACGATCAATTTGACTCCGTGTGGAGCAGCCTTGATGGCACCGGAAATAAGAGAGAGAAGTACATCCGGCTCGCGCGTGGACAACAAGAGGGTGATTTCATACTCGGTAGAGCATGAGGAAATGCCAGATAGCATCGCGAGGAACGGCGTTATTCCAATCCCCCCAGCTATCCAAAGGAGCCTCCTGGGCGCATTCGTGTGGAGGGATCCATGGTCCTCCCGGGGATCGCATTCAGCGACCTCATGGGTGTCTGGAGGCTCAAGCATAAAGTCCCCTGCTATTCCTACAAGCCTAACACCCAGCCCGAGCGGACGTGAGTCCGCAAGTAGCTCGGGGCGGAGCCCTGCGAGTTTGTTGGCAATGTTAAACAATGCCCCAGTAATGGCACCGCCAGGCTTCAGGCGCATTGTCAAGGAAAATGTCTTGCTTCCCCCGTCATCAACCGAGGTCCACGAACTGCACCGCGAGACAGTCCACGTCCTGATACGATCATCGTTCACTGAAGTCGGATTCTCAGGTGCCATGTGTCTGTATGGTGAGGCACCGAGAAAAGACGTGAAATCAAGAACGGCAGCTTGGCCAGGGATGATATCAATCTTGTGAGGAGTTTCAAACGTGAATGTGGCGAGATCGGAAGAGTGAAGTTCAATGCGAGAGAGCGTAGCATGCACATTGTCTTCGCTGCTAAAGTATGTTGAAGAGGCCTGTTCTTCTTTCAGCAGCTTCACAGGGGGAGTATACGGGCTCATTTGCGGCTCCGTGCCTTCACGTTGACGAACAGGTAAGGCATCTTCGATATAAGTGTAACCCGTTACTTCAATTGTGCTGAGAGTATTCTGCGAGGGCATAATGGCTTGCGCGGGAGCACCAACAAAATTATGGGCAATTCCAGTGACATATAAGAGTGACCCGTTCGTGAATGACGGGAATGTCAGCGAAGCTAGTGCTGTCGCTTCGATATTTCCGAGAGATGTCATCAATCGATTGCCTAGCAGGTTATTGTAAGAGATTTGTAGTTGCGTCTACTTGGCGCTCACCGGAGTAATCAGGCAAGACGAGTGTACGTCCATCGTTGCGTACGCGAACAAACCCAGGCCTCCCACCGCGATGATTCATGCCAACGTGGGACGGAAATTTCTGTGCATCTTCCTGAGAGGCCGAATATGATGAACCTAAGAATACAGTATCGGATGAGAGGATGAAATCAATGAGTTCTGAGGGCAGGCGGATGCTCGATGGGAGGTTGTTTTCTTGATGGGTGACTCGAGGTTTCGTGTGCACAAAAGGAACAAGATCGCGGATCGTGATATATTTCGGGCAATTTCTGCAGACACATCACGAAAAGAATGCCCAAAGAATGTTGACTTACCCTATAGCCTGATTGACAGTCGTGCGGATGTTGAACAAAGCTCCTTGTTCTTCAATTGCCTCGACGGACCCTGCAAACTTGTTCCTGCGCCTCGTCGAGAACTGTACGCCAATGCCAGCGATCAGCATCTGCCTCTGTGACCCATCTGCATGCTTAGTATAATGCTCTGCATTTGCCTTGAACGGATCGCCGTTCCATATCCTAACTCTCATAGTCAATTGATCATAGGTCTCACTAGAAACCCATCCAATCTCTCCACCAGGACCAGAGAGTATCGAAGACCAAGGACGGCCCATCGAGTCCAGAGTGGTTACAGGGATGAATGGGAGGGTCGCCGAGTAGAAAATCCGGTGTTGCTCAGGTATTTCTCCGCTGATTTTCGTCCAAGACTGGGATACAGATCCATGGAATCCGAGTTTCTGCTGAATAGCGCATTCACCTTTGTGCCAGCCATTGAGAGAAGTCATTTTGAGGCACCAGGGCAAAGAGGGGAGATACCATTATATGGGGCAAGTACAAGTCGCACGCAAGATCACGAGTTCGAGCCACACGTCTTCCTGCTCAGTATTCTGCTCGACCTAGCTAGAGGAGACTACACGCATTCCTACCAGTATTTCTCTATTAGTAGAGCGGGTCCACGCGTAGAGGGTGTTGTTCTGATCGTAGCTGGCTAATATGCATTATGGGGTACCGAATTTGACAGGAGACCGCCAGCTCATAGACTTCTGGTCTATTCTCCATCCTGGTACATAAACCATGGGCAACCGTAAAATTAGTTCCGATCTCAACTGAGGCTATGGAATTATTTGGAATACCGGCTGGAGCCTGGGGCACAATTTGGTGCACTCATGACAGCTTGCAAGGACTCGTTTACTCAATAATCTAATCTTTGCCTCGATGAGCTCACAACATGGCTTGCCCTGACTCGACACATGATATTAGTATTTCTGCCGCTACACTTTCTCGCATCCCGAGGGAAGTCGGCCTAACACACAAGCTACTCCACAAACTCGCCGTCGAGAGGGACGAGGAGCATCGTCATGAATGAACTTTGAAGCTCATACCGACAAGGTTAGTGACTGTTCTTCATCATCACTCGTCAATTTGGAGACAGCCAATTTGTTGCGTGCTCCACGATGAGTCTTGGTTTTTTTCCCTCACTTTTGTGAAGATTGCTCAGTTTCGACTAATTGATCTGCCTCAATCTTGCGCTTATGATCTTGCTTAGAGTTACTGGTAGACTCGGACTGTCCTGGCACTGGGTCAACTCGAAGATCAGCCCACCCCCCCAGATACAGGTGCAAATTTGTTGACAAATGTAAGTTCCAAGCTAGGAAATGACAGGTCAGTATGATTCCTGCTCTCAAGTAATAGATATCAGAGGGCCTCGGAGCGAACCAAGACGCTTAGCAGTGGTTTGAATGCTATCGGATATGAGCTGATCGTTATCATCATGAGTGTCGATCAGGGCATCTTCTGAGATTTGGGACATTTGCTTCTGATGTGGCTGTTCTGTTACAGCAATCTATTAGCTGGTATTCAAGACTAACTGACGTCAACACAAGCTCAGTCGCTCAGACGTCGTGACGTGCCTTCCAGTTCTTTGCCATCTCTAATAGCTCGGATAAATGCAGCAAAGCGTTGATGCGATACAGGTCCAGTGAACTCGACGAACTGAATGTGAGG
>CAKNEV010000551.1:0-11702 GCA_930272055.1 Rhizopogon roseolus
AACCCTCAACGCATTTTGCAATGGCCGTACGGACCATGTCATAAGCTCGGGCGAAATGCGTTTAGGTTGGTCTCCACGACGTCAGAGTATGAACCTAGGATGATGGCAATGCTGCGGGCATGCTAGGAGGAGGTGAGGGAGGAAACATCGATGTGGGATGGTGGTGGCAGGGGAACGAGCTCGGGATTTTTGCGCTCCATGGAGGTGAGTCTGATGTGCGCGTATTGCAAGTACGGTCCGGTATCGCCCTTGAAAGAAAGCATTTGATCCCAGTTGAAGGTATAGTTGTTTATACTGGCGTTATATGAGCTACGGCATCCATCCACTTGGGTACCCCAGTCGCCAAGATAGTTGAGAGAGACAGTTTCCCATCCACACACTTTGTATAAGTTGTCTAAGAACGCGCCGATGATCGTACTTCGAAGGTGACCGACGTGGAATGACTTGGCGATATTAGGCGATGAGTACTCGATGACGAGTTTCTTACCCGCACCAGAGGTGTTTGTGCCGTACGATGGCTTGCCAGTGGGGCTGTCATAGGTGAGAGTGTGTATTTGGTTGAGGACCTCATGGATGAGGGAAGCAGTGTTGAGTTGGAAATGCAGGAATTTGCTTGTCGTGCGTGATTGATTGTCGAGATTGTATGAGCAGTACGAATGATTGTAATTAATGTACAGCGAACGTGTTTATGTAAGCTTGCGCGATGAAATTTATTTGTCAAATAGTGCCTGTTTTCATTGCTACCCGTGGTGCGGGTACGGGTAGGGGTACGGGTACCATGAACCCAGACCCGTACCCGTACCCCAGCGGTACCCGTACCCGTGACCCGCGCGGGTTACCCGTACCCGTGCAGTTCCCTAGAGCCGTGTGCGGTCCCCCACACCCATTTTTGCTCGTCTCATTTTTTGAGCTACATTGAACGCAATAGCAGACTTTCCAACACCCGCCGTGCCATGAAGCCAAATTAATCGACTTTTGACTGGGTCGTCTACCAATCCATATATGTAGTCAAGAAGGCCCACTCGGGTCCCTTCCAAACATTTTGGATGGGGCTGGCGTTCGCGAGAGTCATACTCTGCGCCCTTAACAGCGACCTGGCATAGTCTTTGGAAGGCTCCTTCAGGCGATTGAAACTCATCAGGAACTGTTAATGAGATCAGAGAGCGAGAAGGGGGATAAGAGGTGAAATTCTAACACTGATCCCGGTAACTCATCGTTGACCACGGTAGAATACTATGGGTTTCTTCCTGTTTTCACCGTGCCGGAACTGGCGCATAATTCAGTGCTGACTGTTATTATTCAGACCTCAGATTCGGACTCCAGCATCCAAGGCTCCTGGAACAAGTTTCCTGACAAGATATGTTGTCCCCGGGACATTACTATGATTCTTAGCACGAGAACTGCACCTCACGCGGGTACCACAACTTGTACCAAACGTGCTAATGTCATATGGGGGTAATGATGCCTGGTTAATTATGTCAGTACATGCTAACTTGAGAATTTCGCGTGAATTGCCCATCAGATATACCTCATTTGCCATAGCAAACGGATCGATACAATAATCTATAACCTATGTCTATATAAGACGATGATTCGGGACAAGGACAGAATTGGAATGCAAGAGTGGGACAGAATGGAGATGCAGGATGAATAATAATAATGATATGCGTAGTTCAACCAGTCCACTTTTATTAAAGACGAGGCGGTCGAGCGTAGAAGATAGGACTTCAACTCCAAGTTCAAAAGAGAGTCAATATGCCACGGCACCCCAGAATGCAACGCGAGTACGAGGAACGCTCACAAAGATCCAACTGCAGCGCCGGCGCTATGACCCCTCACCGACGTCCATCCTACTCGGCACCGTCAACTGCAGAGCGATCTGCCCGTCTGGCACATCGGGCTCTCCAGTCCTGCTGCCTGCATGTGTGCCATCACGCGGGAGAGGTTGTAGGTTGTAGTCTTGCAGGCCAGAACGTGACCTATGGTGCGGAGTAAGATGTGGTCGGTGGTGCAGGCTAGGATGTAGATCATCATGCGGGCTAGGACGTCGCCCGTCGTACAGGTTAGAATGTGGATCATCGCGTGGACCAGAAAGCCGCCCATTATGCAGGTTAGAACGACGACTGCCCTGCTGATTAGCACGTTTTCCAAATCCGGCAGCCTCCTCGTAACTCGGCAAGCCAGTCAAACTCGACAGCGGTGGAACACCCCCAATAAATCCCTGCGACGCAACACGATAGTCAGGCGCCGCATTTACGTCGTCCGCACCTATGCTCCCATCTATAACCCCCTCATCTTCATCTAGATCATCAACAAAAAAGCGCCGTCGGAACCCAGGGTCAGTTTCAGATCTCGCAGGGTGAGGCGGCACAGGACTCGATGGGTTTATCTCCGTCAACCCACGCCCCCAAATTGCACTCTCCGGTATTTCAGCAGGCGGTGTGCGCGGGCTATGGGGTGAATGCGTCCCACTGAAATAAGGAGTATGCGCACCGCTCCCTCCAACACTAAATGCCGGACGAGAACGCGAGTGCCCATATTCGAACGGCTGCAACTGCAAATCCAAGTTCCCATACGAACGCGAATGCGTATGCACGCGCCCACCAGACCCGGATCCAGATGCATCGACACCTGCATTACTCGTCATCGCCAAACCGTGTCCATGCCCCAACCCAATGAGACTCGAATAACTCCCACTCCTCGACCCGCCACTTAGCCACCCAGAGGGAAGTGGCTTCATCGATATGTTTGATAACATGCCTCGCGTGCGCGATGCAGGCGGAGAGTGCGTGTACGTTTCAGGTCCAGATACACCCGGTGACACGGCCGCTGTCGCTCCCCCAGAGCCAGACCCATGTGCATGCCCCCAACCGACACGCCGCTCCGGACTAGGCGCGCGCGACACAAGCTGGCTCGGGATCTGGCTTACCGGGTCAGACGTCGAACGCGGCGAGCGCGAGATCAGTTCAGAGTTGACCCAGTCGAGGACGTCCGTGTTCGGTGCGTGTTGGAGCGCAGCTCCATGTCCATGTGGGTAAGGAGGCGAGCTCGCACCCGAGCGCAGCACGTTCCCATTGACATTTAGATTCGCAGGCGGAAAGAACATACTCGTGGGTGAGATGAGTGGTGCTGTGCTGGATGTTGGCGGTACGTAAGGATTCGCGACACGCACAGTGGACCCAGCGGGCAAAAAGGCGTTAGCGACGCGGTCCCTAACATGGGCATTATAACTCGGGAGAGTCTCCCCCTCCTCATCCTCACCGGGTTCTCCCTCTCTAAAAATACCTGCAGAAACGCTCTCGCTTTCACCTTCGACGTGTTCACCCAAGACGACGCGTCGAACCCAGCGCCCACCAGCGCGGGCCTCATCGAGAAGGCGTCCGTCGAGTATGGTCAAGGGGAGGCTGCAGCGAAGTTCGGATGTGTGTCCGTCGAGGTTAGACATTAGAATGGACCACCGGATGCGGTAAGAGATGTGGATTGGGTCAAAAGAGTGGGAGGGTGGAAGGGTTGGTGGGAGTGTAAGGGAAAGTGGGGAGATGAGGTCGGTAGAGGAGGGCATGAATGGGTCTGCAACGAAATCTGGTGGGTGTGAGTCGTGTGAGGAATATGATGAGGAGTCATGAGAAGGGGCGAAGGAGCTGCTTGCGATTGGCTGAGAAGGGTGAGAGTGGGAAGAGGATGAAGAGGCTTCGCTGGGCATTTGACGAAGAGTGAAATCACGGTAATTCCCCTCGTCAACAGGGGACGTCGAGGCGCTGATACTGCCAGCAGCAAGAGGATGCAAGGTCATGGCATTGGGACAGGGCTGCCTCGTGCCATACCAACTCTCGGTTACGAGCTTGAGTTTTCCATGATGGCCAACCTCATGTTTCGTAGTTACAACTGCCTTGGTGAAGTCGCTGCCCCTGGAAGGTATTTTTACTGTCTCATTGATAGTGGTGACGACACTGACAACGTGAACACCTTTGGCGAGTGGGATAAATTTACAGAGGGCTGTGAGCGTATCGCCGGCAGCCCAAGCGCGATGAGGAAGGACAAGGGTGTACATGAGTTTATCGGGCCATGTGTTCTCGATCTCAAGGGTCTGCTGGTACTCGAGCGACTCTGATGCAAAGCTGCGTATTAGGGAGACAGGATGAGATGCGGAGAGGTTGTGTGCGAGGCCAGGGCGAATCGCGGTTGCACGAAGTTTATATGAAATGGAGGAGGCGGGCGTGGTGGAGGAGAGGGATATAGAGGAAGGAAGAGAACCGCCCAAGGCGAGTGAGAAGGGGAAAAAATGTTTGCCTGCCTTGAGGGTGTGTGAATGGCGTTTTTCTCCTTCGAGGAAGGACCAGTCATATGTGCAGAGACTGTATGTCTGCGCAGAGGGGTTGAGGGAGAGTCTGAATGCAATCAGAACTGGTCGACAGAGATGAAGAAAGAGTACGTACGGTTCATGGAGAGGAGGTGGGATGCGAGCTTTACCGCGGAATTGGAGAGTAATCTCCTTGATGGAAGTAGCCTCCGAGAGTATGAGCACAACGTGGCCGGAAAGTAAGGCAGGCTCGATGTCTACGGCAGTGCCTTTGAGTGCAAGGACATCGGAGTCAAGGACAATGTCAATGCGAGACTTGTCAGGGTGAGGGTGGTGAGATTTGTCTCTGGGTGAATGAAGTTGCATATCCTCGTGCACCCGGCTCAGGGCTGCGTGAAGAGCAGCACTGAGATGATCGTCCACAGGAGAAGGTGGAGGGAGCTGTGGAGAAGACGGACGGGTGAGACTGAATGCCATTTTGGCAAAGACCTCGCTTGAGTCACTGGTCTGAAATGGAATTTAGAAAAGCGTGCCGGAAGAAGAGGAGCACAACTGACCACAGGAGGCGATGTGCTAACTTTCGCTCGGTTGCCAGTAAGGAAATAGTTATGACAAGCAAGGCACAACTTTGACACCAAGTCAGTGAATGGCGACCAAGGAGAGGACGATGAAGACGGTGAAGACGACGACGACAATGAGAGAGGAGAGTTGACCGCATTCTTATAAAATCTAGACTTGCATTCTTTCGTCCGACAGCTTCCGCATTGTCAAAACAGCGGTCCGGCAGAATCCCCTCACTCTTGATTAGGAGATTTCATATAACTTCCAGTGCCAACACTACTAAACCAGGATCGTGCTCTAGACGCGCTGGCAAACGACAGCCTATGCAAGGGCGCCTATGCTGGCCCTCAAGAGAGACCAAATACATCGGATTATCGCACTTAAACAGGGTTCGTTATCTCGCTTTTTGTTCCCGCTGTCATACATACTTTATTGTTGCAATCCAGGGCAATGTCACCGCTGCTGTACATATTCTATGATAATTCCCGATGATAAATCAATATTAATCAATGCTCATTAATATTTTACACACGCACAATTCCACTCGCTCGTTTCTTCATAGCGTATCTACATAGACACCACACCTTATATAAATAGAAGACAGTTATCTTTTTTTTTTTAAATCGCTATCACTATTTTTACCTTTGTTGCTTACCCTGATGCGATCTCGCCTTCGGTCGTCAATCATATCAGAGCTTCTATGTAGATCTATGTGCACCCGTACATAGGCGTCATCGATTATATCGGAGACAGGTCTTCGCGATCATGCCTGATAATGCTTTCTATTTTCAACGAGAGGCTACATATGTCCACCTGCAGCTCAGTACTGAGTAGCTACATACCGGTTCTCGAACATAAATATTACATTCCAAAACTCCAAGTCCCTTGAACTCTCCACCATGTCGACGGAATCGCAATAAATATTAATTCATTCCCGGTCCAGACGAGCTAGCCACTCCAATGCGGCCACGTAAATCACACGCCTTTTGCATTTGACATGTGCTAGTAGCAGTGTATTCGCTTCCTCTTCCTCTCGTTCATTCCTTCGACCGCGGTTCTCATCGACTCGCCAGATCTGGAGTTCCCTCGTTGTAATCTCTGTGTTCTTCATGCATATAGATCGTGTTCTCTCTCATCCTCTTCCTTCTCGATATGGAATATACTTGCAAGCTTAATGCTTTTTCTTTCATATCACCAGGCCTCTTGACGCATGTTCTGACAACCGGGACGGTGCATGGCGCTGCAAATACTCAGGCCACAGGCCTTGTGATTTAGATTGTTCCAATTCACACGGCCTTTGGGCAAGAACGTTCACATACACACATGAATAGGCATGGTTTTAGGTGGCCGAGGGTTTGGCGTGTCCAGGGTTCAGAATCTTCACTGGGAATTTTTGTTCAGGCCCTCACGGTACGACATTGGGCAACTCAGAGTTTAGTGTTTACTTACGCACGGATTTGGACTGGGTGCTGAGTCTCTGACGCTTGCTCGGAACGAACCGGCAAACAATTTTCCTCTTTTAAATTTTTTTTGCTCGGATATTCTCGCAGCATTTACATACCTGGGAGGAAGGAAATAACTACATATTAGCACTAGACCAGCACGAATTTGACAGTTCAGTCACATGTAATGAATGTGTAGTCTCCGGCGAGCGCCAAACATTCCCCATTGATCGTTTTTCCGTATTTCTATATTTTCGGACGCGATCGGACGACGTCGGACAAAATTCCGAACCAACTGCCTCTCCGCGAAAAACGTACCAATCTCGAGGTCAGACGGATACCTCTGCGAGGAAACGCTTCATCATCCATAACAAAGAACCAAGCCTTTCATGAGGAATCTTCGCTTCAGTCAGAGTAAAGAGGCGGTGCACCGTGCGCTACGATCGTCTGGAATTCGATAGAGCCGATTGGGTTTCAAAGCTGGTGTTCGAAGACCCGGAAAACATAAATATGTTCGCACGGCAACGCACGGAAAAACATGAAATCCAGTCGGCTTCGCAACTGACACAGGAAAAACGCTGGATATTTTGACATTGTAGCATAGTAGCAGAGTCGTGCGAGCGGTTGAAGCGAGCTAACAATCCGCACGGATAGGGTGGTCATTGCGGCTCCACTGAGATTTCCTAGGCATAGCTCGGTATGCCCCGGCTGGAGTAGCATTATCATTCTCGTGTTTGTCCTATTCAGTGTACGACTTTAGATGAGTTTGGAATAGTAGGATCAAACGAAGAAAACAGAACGCCTGCAGAGTTGACGGACGGACGCGGACTGGTCTTCTAAGAGCTATTGTCAGGACATTCTTGCATCTGGAGATTCTGAGAGCACAGGGGTCCCTAGACCAGTATATATCGGACATAGAATACATCCTTAAATGGACAAAAAATAGAGAAAGCACCTGTGACATCATGGGAGTGCGTGCAAAGGAAAAATCTGCAGACTCGGAGATCGATCCCGTCATTGCGCAGTTTTAATTAACGGGTGTCTTGTTATAACCTCCAAAACTTCTTCCTGAAGAAGACGAGGTTTAATGTAAACGTGTCCAAGAGTTGGGTGTAGCTTCGGCCCTTGCGTATTTGTGATTGGCAGATCGCAGACGAGTCCAAGGAGTGGAAGAATGACTCGGGAGCTGTTGATATAGGAAGTTCAGGCGGCTCGAGCCCCAGCTATGTGTATACAATCCACAAACTGTAACTGAACGTTGGCCAAGTCCGATGGTCAATCGCATCATGAGTTCCCTTGCATGTGAACTGATCGGGGATGGGCCTTTGAATGTCGGACGAAGCAGAAAATTATATTTGCGAGTAACGTTTTTAACGTTGCAGCTAGTGCTAGGGTTCCGAGCAACACTCCACGCCGGTCCCGAGGCCTAATCATTCATCCAGATTGATCGCGCGACCAAACCTGGCGTATAACGTAACTTTCAGCTCCTTCATATCCTTTTCGCATTGTTCTGCGGTTGCAGATAACTCTGAGAGCTGAGCAGATATAGCCGCCTGGTCCTTTTCAAGTCGCTTCATCGCCCGAGGCTGAGGTAGATGAAGGAAGGATTCGCCGATCTTGTATCTGATGTATGAACAGCCAATCAACATTAGTCTGTGTTCCAGCAAGAACAAACGACACCTTCAGAGACGTACAGTACAGGTTGGTCCTCGTCAGTAAGCTCAAGCTCTGTAGAGAGGTCATCTAATGCTTCCTTCTCTTGCTGAAAAGCTGTCATAAGCCTCGAAACAAGTGTCTAGTTTGTGAACGCACCTTGAGTTCCTCCAGTCGCTCCTCTATGCTCCTGAGACGTGTATTTAGTTTTGAGAATGTGTTTATACGTTGCTGATCCTCTGACATCACTCAATCGACTGATATCTTCAGCTGGCGAAGAACGCACCCCAAGTAACCTCATTGGCATCGTCGTTCTCTTCCTCCTCTGCAAGCTTAAATGCGTTTATTCAGCGATCTTTGCTTTATGATCAAAGGTGAAGGGTACAAGTACCATCCGCATGTTGTTCATATCAGGGTGGCGGAAGCAGAGAAAGGAGCCCACGGTTGTGTACGTAAAATGGCGCCTTGGTCTCACTCAATTCTACTGCGGAACACTTTACTCCGCCTCGTAAGTTATCCATTCAGCCAAGACGATGCCCTCCCTTGTTCTTCCAGACCCGATGATCGTTAGGGATTTCTTGCGAGTAAGGACACCATACGAGACAGCCAAGACAGCACTGTTCATATATGTCGTCGTAACTCACACCCTTAAGCTTTACCGGCACATCCGAGCTCGAAGCGTAACTGATTCTGTTAGAGATTCCTGGACATGGACTTGCAAGGTGTGCGACTTTCATCAAGTTAAGACGCTCCTGAGGGCTAACCAAACGACAGCAAGCATTACTTCTCGCGCTGAAGCTTCCCTCAGTACAGAAGGACGTTCAGCAGCAACTGAACAAGGCAAGACTGGAAATTGAGGGCAAACTCGTGCCCAAGGAGGTTTCAAGGCATCTCGTGCTCCCAGAGGAGGGGAAATCAGCGGAGTGGATATTAGCAGAGATGGCGAAAATGGATGATCAACTGGGTCCGAATGCGAATTGGAGGCATGCCAAATTATCAGGGGCCGTCTACCGTACGTCTGTTAGTCCACACTCCCGTTATTCACTATCTCACTCTTTTACACAGACGGAGGAGAGGATATGTTGAAAGTCATCGTCGCCGCTTTCGAGCGTTATGCCGTTTCCAACCCTTTGCATCCTGATGTCTTCCCTGCTATCCGCAAGATGGAGGCTGAGATCGTCTCCATGTGCCTACGTATGTATAACAACCCAGATGGAGCTGGAGCCATGACATCGGGTGGTACTGAGTCTATCGTTATGGCTGTCAAAACTTATAGAGACTGGGCACGAGAGGTGAAGGGTATCACAGAGCCTGAGATGTGGGTATTGACGTTCCGATTTGAGACGGTGCTGACGCCCACGTCACAAGGATCATTCCAGACACCGCCCACGCTGCATTCGACAAGGGCGCAGCATACATGAATGTAAAAGTACATATGATTCCAGTAGACCCATTGACACGAAAGGTAAATGTTAAACGCGTCCGCAGAGCTATGTGAGCGCCATTTCTCTTTTCAGTGCCAATGATATGTTTCTCAGATACCTTGTAATAGAAACCGGAACACAATCCTGGTAAGTTTCTCCTTTTGTCACGGCAGCAATATTTAACACTCAGTTTTCGAGCTCGTGGGATCAGCCATCAATTTCCCGGATGGAAATCAAGATGATATAGTTGCTTTGGGAGAACTCGCTGCAAAGCATAACATCGGTCTGCATGTGGACTGTTGCCTTGGGTCCTTCATTTTGCCTTTCCTTGAGAAAGCAGGACTTGCTGATGGCGAAGATGGCGGCGCAAGGTTTAAACTCACTCCGTTCGACTTCAGAGTTCGTGGAGTCACTAGTATCAGTTGTGATACGCATAAGGTACGCGTGCACTCACCATTCAATTCGATGATGTGGAGCTGAGGAAGATGCTCTTCCTTCATATAACAGTATGGGTTTGCACCTAAGGTCAGGCTTTATTCAACATGGGTAACGATTATCCATTCTTACCAGATCTCCTAGGGTTCTTCTGTAATTATGTATCGTGACGCGGCATTACGGCGGCATCAATACTATATTCTTCCTGGCTGGACAGGTTGGTGATATTTAAAGATTAGTGTATCAATTAAGTTATTTGCAGGTGGCGTCTATGCCAGCCCCGGTTTGTCAGGCTCCCGGTATGTCTTTTATTAGTTCCGTAGTTCTTGCACCTGAATACGTATAGACCCGGTGCGTTAATCGCAGGGACCTGGGCAACGATGCAGTATATGGGATCGGAGTATGTCTCTTTGTTTTCCTTGTGTGCGTCGAAGTTTTCAATTCCATTCTTAGCGGTTACCTCAAATCCTGTCGTGAAATCGTTTCTTGTGCGCGTACGATTGCCAACGCCATTACGAATTCCATACCGGAATTGTATGTACTCGGCTCACCGCCCGCTTCTGTCGTAGCATTTGCGTCCAAGTCTCCAGAGTTGAATATCCATGAGGTCGGGGACGCAATGTCTAAGAGAGGCTGGCATCTCAATGCGTTGAGCGGGCCCGCTGCGGTACATATTGCATGCACAGTAGGTTTTCCTGTTTTATTCTCCTCGAGTCATGGAAGATTGCTTATTGTGCCTGAAAGGCCCTTACGCTCCCGCATGTTGATACGTTCATCGCTGATCTCAATGACTCAGTGCGAGAAGCCCGATTGACACCATCTGGGAAGGGGACAATGGTTATGCTCTACGGTAAGTCCCGAATTTATTCTATTCCTTGTTTGAATTGTAAGGGATACAATACATTAATATTTGAGCAACTTCATTTTGTTTGCTGTGCAACTACTTCTTGGCCACATTTTACTTTGTTCAAGGTCATGAGAGATGCATGATTGACTGGTGTGTTCTTTTACAGGACTCGGAAGCTCAAGCGCTGTTGGCCCAGATATGGTCAGCGAGGTCGCGACGATGTTCTTGGATACGCTGTACAAGACATGAATGAGGCATATTGCATGTGGTTTAGTATCTTGCATTTCAATTAATTATTTCGGCGTGGTAGCTCAAGTGGTAGGACACACGCATGCACTGTTCGAGAAATAAACTATGCGGTAATGTTGACCGTTGAGTCAAATGTTACGCCAATTGCAATCATCATCGAATGTAGTCATCAAAGCAGGCAAGTATTCAAATCCTGACTGCAACATAGCAAGATTTTATTGTCTCCCGCTTCTTATGAGTACGCAGGCCTCCCGATTTTCAAAGCTGGTCGTACCGCAGAGGTGGCATGACTCCGAGTGCCGCCGCCTTCTGTTCGCCGCTCCCGTTATGCTCGATTCCTTGCATGAATGGCTGGCAGCTCCTTCACCCTGCTCGACTCCTTCTCGCCGCCCCAGAGCCCGCTCCCGCACCAGGATACTCATATTTAGATAGGTGATTAAACACGTAGTTCATTATCAACATGATCAAGGTGAGGCTACACACGTAACTTACTCACTTATCGTTACACAAAGTGGGGCGGGACAGCCGAATGACCGCAGCAGCGACTAATGAAGGTGTTGTAGCCAGCAAACGCCACTCCAATGTACCCACTCTAGTAGATACTTCCCCATGGGCCTCGATTTCAGATCATAATCATCCGCCTTACTGATATGCCACAGAAAGTGCATTGGGTTAGGAAAGCTCAAGTCCCAGTCCATAGTTGTCAGGATGTAACTCTTAAGGTTATGGGCGACGACGGGAGGGAAGGAGCTGGAGCTAAACGAGTGAATTAAATCTCAGTCTCTAGTCAG
>CAKNEV010000552.1:0-11667 GCA_930272055.1 Rhizopogon roseolus
GGAGTGTTCTAGGGAAGTGAAAGAGTTCTAGGCTTCGGAGTGTGATCCGGTGAAAGTTGAAGAGGTGAAAGTGGTGATGTGGGTGAAGATGTGATATGTGAAGGTGTGACAGGGTGAAGGGTTGGAGGGGTCACGTGACTTGGGCGCTTAGGATTTGGGAAATTGAGGAATGAATAGTGGTTGGTATTTGGGATTCGTGACAATTGTCCTGTCAAAAGAACCTGACACAATGCGATTTCCATCCGGCGAGATTGCAACAGACTGAACAATGCTAGTGTGCCCTAGGAGAGGAGCACCCAATGGCTTGCCAGTCTCTGCATGCCAAACTCGAATTGTCTCGTCCCGTGAACCTGACACAATGCGACTTCCATCCGGCGAGATTGCAACAGACAAAACACAGTCAGTGTGACCTAGGAGAGGAGCACCCAATGCCTTCCTAGTCCCTGCATCCCAAACTCGAATTGTGTTGTCATCCGAACCTGACACAATGCGACTTCCATCCGGCGAGATTGCAACAGACCAAATATAGTCAGTGTGCCCTAGGAGAGGAGCACCCAATGCCTTGCCAGTCGCTGCATCCCAAACCCGAATTGTGTTGTCATCTGAACCTGACACAATGCGACTTCCATCCGGCGAGATTGCAACAGACCGAACATCGCCAGTGTGCCCTAGGAGAGGAGCACCCAATGGCTTGCCAGTCTCTGCATCCCAAACCCGAATTGTCTTGTCATCCGAACCTGACACAATGCGACTTCCATCCCGCGAGATTGCAACAGACCAAACAGGGCCAGTGTGCCCTAGGAGAGGAGCACCCAATGGCTTGCCAGTCTCTGCATCCCAAACCCGAATTGACTTGTCATGTGAACCTGACACAATGCGACTTCCATCCGGCGAGATTGCAACAGACCAAACAGAGCCAGTGTGCCCTAGGAGAGGAGCACCCAATGGCTTGCCGGTCTCTGCATCCCAAATCCGAATTGTCTTGTCATGTGAACCTGACACAATGCGACTTCCATCCGGCGAGATTGCAACAGACCGAACATCGCCAGTGTGCCCTAGGAGAGGAGCACCCAATGGCTTGCCAGTCTCTGCATCCCAAACCCGAAATGTCTCGTCAGAAAAACATGTCACAATGCGACTCCCGTCTGGAGAGATTGCAACTCCGTGAACATCGGCATCCGCGTGAATGATCTTTTCCATCACAGGCCATGTCGCGGCGTGACAAGTAAAAACCTGGGGGGTGCGAGGAAATTTGGAAGCGAACTTTTTAAATATCATCGACTGAGTAGGAGCGAAAGGCAGTGCGGACAAGTATAAATGTGGTGTGCTGTGTAAAATGGCTGGCGCAAAAGTTCGAACGAAGCGGTGACAGCGTCACAGATATCCCTGCAGCTGTCGCGACCCTACGGCCGCCCCACAATTCGTAAGAATCCCTTGGTCCTAACAGTGGAGTCAAGCTACGCACCATCAACCAATCTGAGATATATGAGAGGGCCCCCACTGAACCCCCGAGGTTCTCCATTAAACTCAGTGCTTCCAACCAGAAAAGGAGGCGTTCTCCATCAAAAAAAGCCTGAATTTCCTTAGCGAGAGATGAATCGAAGGACGTAGCTCGCACATGCATCGCCCAGAATCGACACGAGTACGAAAGCTCAGCTGGAATGAACTTCTTCACTCGTTCCTCCAGATCGAGGACGGCAGAATTGGGTAAGTAGGAACTCTCCAAGGAGCAGATATTGAAGCGAAGTCCGTGCTCCATCACCCCCATCGAGGCAAAGGCAAGACCGCCTTTTACCAATGATGTGTCGACGTAGAACTCGTTGCTCCGTGATTTGTCTGTGAGAAAGTCATAAAAGGATGCATGGAGGGGACGGACGAGGATCTGAGAATCTGCAGTACCCGTCACAAGTGAGCCCATTGGTCCAATAACCTGCTCTACTCTGTAACCGCGATCCTCATTTGGAAAATGCAGTCGCATCGCGTTCAATGCAGATAGGGAAAGCGGCTCCAACGAGGCAATAATTTGCCCCATCACAGAGCGAAACGCGGCGATTGCTTCGTCATCCTCAGGCATGATTTCTGCCAAGATCTCATGGTACATCTTATCCAACAAAGGTGTTCCATTTTCAGATGAAACAGTGACCAGGTTCTTGAAACGCTTCATTGGATCAACGCCCACTCTGTTCTTGCCCCTGATATGCTCGCAGGCGAGACGAGCCCATTCAAACAGGCCATCAGATATCTTGGCAAGCTCCTTGAAGTGTCCATCGTTGAATGCGCTATGCGAGCCTCCAAGCTTGGTGCAGACGTAAAGCTGAATGTCATGTTCTGCGAATTCCGTGGACACATGGGAGGTATCATCTAAGGAGATATGAAGAACATGCGGGGCGGTGTCCAGGACTTCTCGGATGTCATCGAGGGGACGCGAAGTGACAAGAATACGGAGGTTTGTCGGAAGTTTTGTTAGCTCAGATGAAAAGGGCGTCAATTTGCCAGCAAGCATATAAAGAATCTGTTCTCGAGAATGCTCGCCACCAGCCTCGTCCAATGCATCGATTACCACCAGGACGGGTGCGTCAATGGCTGGCGAAGCCTCCACCGGCCCTAATATGAACTTCTTCCACTGCCTCGTAATGTCTTTGGTGTGCCTGAGCTCATTGTCATCCATAACTGCACGCGCCAATGTTCGCCGCATGATTGGATCACGATCTGCCAAATCTCGTGCGATCGTGGTGAATATCCTTTCATGCCGTCGTTCCGCTTCTCGTGTGCGGTCGAAGCAGAAGCAAGCCCCTCGACCACCGCCCTCGTCAAACCATTTGGCTATTGTATGCGCGATGGCCGATTTCCCTTTCCCTGCGGTTCCAGACAGCCAGAAGACTTGCTTCACGTCCTCTCCAGTCTTGTAGATCCAGTCCTTGATCTCGTACAGAATGCTTTCCCGTGTACCTGGGAGACAACACTTGGAGGTCTCCCTCCCGGCACCGTCCATGTATATCATGTCTTTGAAGTCCATATCCAGGGCTAGACCACACTTCAGCGAGGGTTTTAAAGTGAATCTCAGCTCTTACCCATACGGTGGATATTTACATCAATGTCATCTACCGCTCGATCTCAAAAGCGCTGGTGTCAGCGAGAATTCCCGGTCAATTTGAGGCTAACTCTCACCTATGTCGTGGATGTTTAAAGTGGTGTCACGAACCGCCTGATCTCGAAATCGCAGCATGAGCGTGTCGAAAATATTATTGTAGCTGTGAATTGTGGCAGCGGTCTCTTTGAAGATGTCCCTGCCAAGTCTTTTCCCTGAACGAAGAGAATACGTGAGTGTAAGGCGATGCTCCGAGGATAGACTCACAAGCGCTATTCGTCTCAGAGTAATGAACGATGAAATCGGCGCACTCCAGTGTCTGCCGTGCCATTTTTCCGTAGAGCGTTTGCATGGATGGAATCTCGGCCAGCCTCCCATCCTCATTCATGAAAGTATAGACTTCCGACAGCCTCTCAAGCAAAACACGAACGGCATCGTCTCGCTCTGCCTGATTAAGAATCATCTGTTACGAGAAAATTCTTAGTAACCAACAAAATCAAAAATATGAAAATAAGTGCACTTTGGACGCGCAAGTGAAGACACTAATTAGTGCCTTAGCATACGGATGGATCTACGCATGGAGATCAGTCGCGTTCAAGGTAGAGATAAACACCAGTACATTTGCAACCTCGTTAGCAATGGAGTTGAACACCTTCAAGGGTGCGAGAATCGCGGAGAATGTGTCGATTGCATTGATCGCGTGAGGAGAGGATTGTAAGTTGTTGATTGCTGAATCGATATTTTGGGCGACTTCTGGGACCTGGCTCATGCCTGCGACGCTTTCTGTGGCATCGGCGATTTTTCCCTTCACTAACCGCCAGTCAGGTGTTTCGGCCTAACAACGAACTTTAGGACATGATTGTTGTACTGGTACACACTAACTTACATTCGCATCGCTTGAATTGATTTCCCGGCCAATAATTTCTTCCGAAACTACAATGGTATTTGCTGAAGGGCCCTGCAGAATCGTCGAACAAAGTGCATGTCAAGAGTAAGAATTGCACCCACCTGGCTCGATTGATTGGGTATTGGATTCTGTGTATTAGAACTGGAAGTCATGTGTGCAGGGTTCAGAGATCGTCCAGCGGTTTGAGTGGAAGGGCTTTTGGTGACTTTAGCCAATAACTTGTGAGCCCACTGGGAAGCTCTGCAGGATCGAGCCTGCGAAGGCGGCAGAGAAGAGCGCTGCAAGAATATCATTATCAACGCTCAATACTTGTGAAGGCGACACTCCATACCTCACTTTCATCGGCCCCTGTCCTGCCTCTGCCGTCGGATAGATGGTGATCTGAATGACTTCGCTTCAACATCCCCCAGCGTTTCTTCCGAGGAGGATTGCTGTTGGTCATTGAATCGAGTAATTTTGAAAGCAAGGCTGATTCTGAGTCTGAGGCAAGTTTAATGAGACAAAAAAAAAGCGAGAACACGTCCTGGATGGCAGTGACCTTAGAGACAGGCGTGGCAAATCGGATGTTCGCAAGCGCCCGTCATCGAAATGGGGCCCACTGGGCCGGGCGTGCTATAAGTTCGTTGAAGGCTTGTTCGGACACTAGCTGACATCAGAGAATGCATCTAGAAATGCAACTATGCCAGGCGCAGTGCTAGGGGAAGGCCATTATACAAGTGTGAAGGTACTAGAGCAAGCAAGAGGTACGGAGATTTTACAGACTGAGACATTGAAATTAGGATGACTCAATCCTGAGAGGAAATGTGCTGGCAAATGATGAAAGCGATAAACAACGTTTAGTCGACTCGTGCATAACACCGAACGGTCCTTTTGGATTCCTCACCTCTAAGCATATCACAACCAGCACATGGATGAGTTCATTGGGAGGGGACGATGCGGTAACCGTATAAGTGAGTCTGAAGCTTCTTTCTTACTTCAAATCAACGCTGAGCTTACTAGTTTTGTATCCCCCCCCTACCCCTTCACACACACACGCCTGCATGAATCAGACAGCATGATTATGCATCCTCTCTAACAAATCACCTCGCAACGTACGCAACGCACGAAGTCTCCACGTTGCTGTAAGCTCCTTCTGTTCAATTCCCAAAGCTCCTACATACCTCTTTGGTCGTGCTTATATGACTGGCCAGAAGTACAACAAGGCTTACCAGCAGGCGGTTTGCCGGGACGGCCGCAATCCCACCTTTTGATGTTCAATTGGCGTACTTTGCCTCCAGACCAACCAATTTCGTGATGCTCTTGACACCGTGGATGACTGGACATTCACCTGGACCAGGTGGTGGAGAAAGTTCGGTATCGGACCTAGGTGGGGATCAGCAATACTAGGTGCGCCCTTTCTTATTCATGTTCATTCCTCCTCGCTTACTGACATCCAACAACCGTCATTCATAGCATCTCATTCAGGACATGCATCTCAAACTAGTGGCCTGTTTACGCAAGTCATTCAATACCGACTCACACCCATCAAGGCCGTTCCAGCAACAACACACCTACCAAATTCAATGCGCCGTCAAGCCCGCCATCCAGCGCCTTTCCCATACTCTTCCGGCATTTTCCAACTAGCGCATACCTCAATGACAAGCTACCCATGGATGCAGGTACCATCACTGGTATAGGCATCCTCCGCATCATCAACGTTGCAAGCGTGCAAAGTGCGCGCTCTCCTCGACTGTTATGCAGACCACCATCAAGGTCTCACTCATACTTTTTTTTAATTTTTTAAAAAAATCCAAGTTTATTGTCCTTCAAGGTCGTTGACCCTATGTTGGACAGCCCTATCGTGTATCGGGGGGGGCGACTCCCCGCTATCTATCATGTACGTATTCTCTACAGTATCGTGGGTTTTTAAACATAACGCGTACTCCGTCAGTGCCTCGGACCAATGCTGAGGATGATTTCGTACGAAGGGGGAGCTGTGGATTGGAGTGAGTGGGTAAAATAGTTTTAGGCGTTGCGGTCGTATGTTGCCTTCATCCCTCTTCCCGTTCGTTTGTTGGTTCGCTTCATTTCCTTCCTCCCTCTGTCTCCTCTCTCCTACAGTGGCTGTCGTCCTGCGATGGCCGTCCCCTCCGCAGGTGGAGTGGTTCAAATGCGTTGTACTTTTCTTGTTTTCTGGACCGTATTTATTGCGTTTATACATATCTAGTATTGCGTGATTGCGAGTTTATATTCATTTTATCGAGATCTCACCGTATGTTGGTTTGAATCTTCCCGTGCTATTAACATATTTCATTAGGTGTTCGGTGGCTTCTTCGTTCGTGAGGATATGGCGAATGGATGAGGTGTCTCCGCGTAGGGCTATCGCCATGATGTGGCGTTCACGCGCATATTGTGGACAGTCGAGTAGGAAATGGTGTACCGTTTCTGCTTTTCCTGCGCAGTGTTGGCAATCCGGGGATTCTCTTTTTCCTATGCGGTTCAAGTGGAAGTTAAGCGGAGCATGATTTGTGCGTAGCTGAATGTAGATGCTGGCGCTCACTCATACTTGTTCAAGGGATTGTGCCTTCACTTGTTCCGAACTTCCACGCTCAAGTCGAGAGGGCTCTTTGGGACTCCAAGATTGGTAAGGGTGATGTCCTTGAGACTGTTCTCATTGGCAGATGGTTGATCGTTTACATGAGCTGCCAGATATAGTGTGCAATATCCACGAGACCACTCTATATTATGCAAATAACAACCTTTTTCGGATCCCTGACACGTATTTATTGATGTCGTGACAGTTCCAAGATTCCTTCAAGTCCTTCTTCCATTGACCTTCATAGTCCTTCTCGAGGGGGGAGATGTTGTCAGACTACCTACGTCCCACCATTGCTAGGGCATCGCCGCCGACTGAAAATGTCATTTCCGACATCGGTCCCCCAGTCGTATGCTACCTCGCCACCACTTTTCTTGTCCTGCTATCTCGGATGCAACTAATCTGCGTTGCCTTGTGGCCTGTCACGGCGGCCCTGGCGTTTCGCGTTCGGTTCTGCAATATCGACCTTCTGGTCAGTTTTCCTTGTACCCCCATTAGTCGTTGCAGTGCCGATCTCATCCTATAGTTCTCCATGGTCTTGATTGGGGTACGTTCCCTGTAATGGACGGTACAGACGAAACCTTTCATTCGTCATGACCCAGTCAGTCGGCCTACATCCCCAACTGATGCAACAAAACATTACCTCGTCCTTGATGCGCTTGATTGGGCGTGCACCCTTCGAGGTTGTGGCTGGGACTGGTCCCGGGGAATCTACATCCCGCGTGAAACCCGCCCTACATCCTCAAGATTTGCATTTGCCACTGCTACCCTCGTCTCAGCTCTAATGTACGCATTTCACTCGGTAAAGTGATTCAATGGTATATCGTAAAATCAATCGCGATGTCAAGCTTGCAGCTGTAAATCTGTATGTGCCCAATCTGCTCACTATTCGTCGGATGCAGCTTGGTTCCTCTTACAAGATGATAAGTACTTGAGTGTGGTTTGGATGTTCCATTGGCAAGTGGAGGATGAAATTATCTCCGCAACATCGCTGTGAATGTGGAGATCTGAGAACCAAGGCCGCGGAACTCGCTTGGATCAACTTACTACTCGACCATGCGTTGATCGATCATATGAGCTGCCACTATAGTGTATCCGCGAGGCCGCTCTATATTATGCAAATAGCGCCCTTTTTCGGATCTCTGACACGTATTTATTGATTTCATGTCCCTAGATGCCTTCCACTCCTTCCCTTGACCCTCATGGTTCTCGAGGGGCAAGATGTTGTCAGACTACCTACGTCCCATCATAGTTAGGGCACCGCCCATGACTGAAAATATCATTTCTAACGTCTTTCCCCCACGCGTATGCTACATTTTCACACCTTTTCTTGTCCTGCTACCCCGGACGCAGCTAATCCGCGTTGCCTTATGGCCTGTCACGGCGTTCCTCGCATTTCGCGCAGCTGGGTCGCTAGATTTGTCCAGCGGGAACCCAAAACTTCGGTTCTGCAATATCGACCTTCTGGTCAGTTCTCCTTGTACCCGCATCGATCGTTGTAGAGTTGATCTCATCCTATAGCTCTCCACGATCGTGATTGGGGTACGTACCCTGGAATGGACGGTACAGACGAAACCTTTCATTCGCCATGACCTAGTCAGTCAACCTACATCCTCAACTGATACACCAAAACGATATCTCGTGCTTGATGCGCTTGATTTGGCATGCACCCTTCGAGGTTGCGGCTGGGACTGGTCCCGGGGAATCTACATCCCGCGTGACACGCGTCCCACGTCCTCAAGATGGGCATTTGCCACTGCTACCCTCATCTCAGCTCTAATCCACGCATTTCTTTGCGTCGCGTTTCATTCTGCCGTGCAGTCCTTTGCACCAGATACTTTTGGCTCCGTCGATGGCGGTACCATCTTCGATCACTCGCTTCCACCACACCTCCGCTATTTGCGATCAAGCATCATAGCAACGCTATGCGCTTTCGGAATATATTCAGTATTACGCGCCGGTGATGAGCTCCTCGCAGTTTTTTGCGTACTGATATTGAGGCAACATCCACACCAATGGCCCCCCTCGTTTGATTCTCCTTGGCGTGCCACTTCTCTTGGAGACTTTTGGGGTCGACGGTGGCACCAATGGTTCCGCCAGTTGTTCATCTTCTCCGGCGGGCGTCCATTGTCTCTACTGTTCGGGCGCGTCGGAGGAGTTATGGGCGTGTTCCTCGTCTCTGGATTGTTGCATCATGTCGCACTCCTCCAGCTCGACTGCCCGCCAGGTGCATGGCACATCATGTGCCATGCACCTGGCGGGCAGTCGCACATGCTTCTGTCATTTGGTATGATGGGCGTTGGAGTAGTTCTCGAGCGCGCTGTTGCGGGAAAAAATGTGGGTAGCTGGATGGGATGGATGTGGACGATGTCTTGGATGGTGTTGTGGGGGAATGTCATGATCGATGGATGGGCGAGGACTGGGTTACTACTTGGAGGATCAAGTATCTTGGATAGTGCAACTCCTGTGAGAAAGCCGATTGAACGATTGGTCAGGATGTTCCACGGGTACCTGCACGCACGTTAGCAGGAACGCAGCGTAGATATCAATACCTAATCATCTCATGTCATGATGTAGGTTTCCAATCCTAATCCAAGATGATACATTGTTGAAATTCGACCTGATATATCGCCCAAATACTTGTTGCCTATTCGTGACACTTCTGCCTCATCGTGTCAATAGAAGGCGCGATATAAATACAACTCGGTGACCTAGGTTGCTGGAAGAACACGACTCTGAAATAAATACTAACTTGAGGCATGGGCCAGCATGACGTCAGAGAAAGAGGAGACCAAGTCACCACCAAGCCAAAAATGTACGCAAAAAATGTATCCAATGACCAAAATAAGTTGTGGTCTTGTATCCCAAGTTCCACTATATATGTTCATGACCAGTAATCACCTCCTCACACTTATCTGCAGCTGGCCGCTGCTGCATCCACAAGAAGAAATTCACTTTCGTTTCCTGTGAGACATATTCCTTGTGAAATACCAATGTGCTCTAACGTTGGTGAACGAAAAACTTATTCCGAATTTAGCAAGGCCGACGAACATAAGAATTTACCTTGAGATGATGTTACATAGAACGCAGAATTTGAGGCTTCGATGTTGATCAGCAGCCAGAAGAGCAGGAACGCCTGTTTTCATCTGCAACCTGCAAGCGAGTGTGACTCACGGTGGGGTGGTTAAGTCCTGCAGCAGGTTAGTAGTGATGCGGAAGTCTGGTTCAGGAGCATGCTCTTGCGATGCCACAGACTGTGAGCATGGGTGGAAAGGTCCGATACCGGTCAACCCAAGGGTTTGGAGTTCGGTCTAGCGTTTACAGCAGGCAAAACTACGTTCTAGAACGTTTAAAAGAGAAATAAAACGATACATGAAAAACGGTAAGCGAAGCAGAAGGACCAGGAACATAAACACATTTTTGCGATAACGGAAGACGTCGGTGATGGTATGAGTCGGCAAGTTTGCCATGAACGTGGATTCACCATGGACGTAGAGAGGTCATAATGTCTGGAAATAAAACGATGAAGATGGTGTTACGGCTGTCTCCCTAGTAATGCATAAGTATCAATCATAATTAACAGTCCGTTGTGTTTTACTCGATCCAAACTGTTGCCTACTAGGCCACAGTTTATTCTGAGTAAAGTTGTTGTAATCATGTCCGCCCCGTTGTACATGTAAATCCGATGCATATCGCGAAAACGATGGAACCTCCTATGCCCGACACTTGTACCATGATGCGCCATGCGCAAAACAACTCAAGTCGAGCTGCAGGGCATCAGGTATTGTGAGTGTGTTGCGTGGAGCATACAGGTGTGGGAAGTAAACCGGGATCCATAGAAGCAGGGACCCTGTAGGACCAACCACCCATCTATCCTCAGTTATAACGAGAGAAGCTGCCAGTAGAGTGTGAGAATCTGACAGGAAAGATGAAGGGTCGCAAAGAGCATGAGTCGGGTTGCATGAAAAACATATTGCCGGTGTGCCTAAGGTTTGAAACGGTTCGACGAATTCCGAGAGATCCCACACCCGAATAGTTTTGTCATATGAACTGGACACAATGCGATTTGCATCTCGCAAAAAAGTGACGCACGAGATTGAATGAGTATTTCCATGCCAGTCAAAACATTGGAGAGGCACTCCTAATGCATTGGCAGTCTTTGCATCCCAAACCCGAATTGTGTTGTCATCTGAACCTGACACAATGCGATTTCCATCCGGTGAGATTGCAACAGACCGAACAGAGCCAGTGCGCCCTAGGAGAGGAGCACCCAATGCATTGCCAGTCTCTGCATCCCAAACCCGAATTGTCGTGTCATTTGAACCTGACACAATGAGACTTCCATCCGGCGAGATTGCAACAGAGCGAACACAGTGAGTGTGCCCTAGGAGAGGAGCACCCAATGGCTTGCCAGTCTCTGCATCCCAAACCCGAATTGTCTTGTCATGTGAACCTGACACAATGCGACTTCCATCTGGCGAGATTGCAACAGACAAAACAGAGGCAGTGTGCCCTAGGAGAGGAGTACCCAATGGCTTGCCAGTCTCTGCATCCCAAACCCGAATTGTCTTGTCAGAAGAACCTGACACAATGCGACTTCCATCCAGCGAGATTGCAACAGACAAAACATAGTTGGTGTGCCCTAGGAGAGGAGCACCCACTGCCTTGCCAGTGTCTGCATTCCAAACCCGAATTGTCTTGTCAGAAGAACCTGACACAATGCGACTTCCATCCGGCGAGATTGCAACAGACTGAACCCAGTGAGTGGGCCCTAGGAGAGGAGCACCCAATGCCTTGCCAGTGTCTGCATTCCAAACCCGAATTGTGTTATCAGAAGAACCTGAAACAATGCGACTTCCATCCGGCGAGATTGCAACAGACCGAACCCAGTGAGTGTGCCCTAGGAGAGGAGCACCCAATGCCTTGCCAGTCTCTGCATCCCAAACCCGAATTGCGTTGTCATCTGAACCTGACACAATGCGACTTCCATCCAGCGAGATTGCAACAGACAAAACAGAGGCAGTGTGCCCTAGGAGAGGAGCACCCAATGCCTTGCCAGTCTCTGCATCCCAAACCAGAATTGTCTTGTCATCTGAA
>CAKNEV010000553.1:0-11569 GCA_930272055.1 Rhizopogon roseolus
GATGCCGCAACTTCTGTTCGCTCGGAGACAATACTCTAATCCTTTGCTCGTGCCTCGCTACGTAATAGAGTTGTAAACAAGTATTTCCTGCCAACCATAACAGAATTTCAACGGGTTCTGCCAACCTTCTCGCTGTCAAGCTATGACACAAACTGATATACAGAATTGCTGATTAATGCCCATATCACAGATCATGTGCTGAGACATTTTTGTAAGTCGTCCTTCCGATTAATTCAAGAGACAAATTCACGAAATTGCGAGCGAATTCCTTCCTGCGATGCCAGATTAATATCTTCCTTGGTTTACGCAGCTCCCACAATATATTGCGGCTGAGCTCGATGTAAACGACTAGAAAGGCCCGTTTGATGTGTGTCTTGGCGCTCCATCAAATGTCGCTGCTGCAGGTAATCAGAGCTACTAGTGTCGTACGCAATAATGCAAGTCCTTGGATTGCAGAAAGGTGTTCTATTTGGGTGCTTATCTTGGATTCATATGTAATCAAACCCATCACACGATGTAGCGACGATTTCGAGCGTAGCACAGGTACACTGTGAGTACATTTCACAGTTTTCTTCCTTGCCTCATCATTGGTATTTCAGCCACGTATTACTATTCTGCAGTCCGATCTCGCCGCGCCACACTACTTCACATAATAAACTTTTACCATCACGGTACATCCGGCCAACTGGTGAATAGGCTTCAAAATCTTCTTTTTAAGCTTACTACGATGCGTTCCGTAACTATTATCGGATCGATCTGTCGGTAATTGAGGGCACCAGTAAGTTTCTAGCTTGTCCTCCGCTCATCTGTTCATAGGGATTATCATACCCAGAGTCGAGCGATAAGCCCAACCACCCAGAATGTAAAGCCGGCGGCACTGAGACTCTAAATCTCTCGAGTGTTCATAGCTGCGCTTGATACTTTGGCTGAGAGTCCCGCGAAAATAAGACCAGTGGCAGACAAAAGTTTCACGTGGAAAATTTACAGTCTGTTAGCTGATGCTCTCTAATAATCAACCACGTCTCCAATGCTGACTGAAGGTGCACTTACCTGGCCCATGCTGCAGCGCGTTTTCTGACGCGCAGAATGCGCCTTCTCGCTTCAGAGCCCGTCTACGACGCTTCCCGCCTTATTTTTCGCTGCTTCTCCTTCGCTGCGAACGCGTTCTGCTTGCACCCGTATCTCTTCAGGATCTATTGCGCGGCTCTCCTAGGTAACTTCCGCTCTCGGACTGTCAGTTTCGCTGTGCTTAGTCCCACTTCGTTGTCGCCGTTCCGCTCGTCTAAAAAGCTGAGCGGAGCTGAGAAGTTAGCTTGCCGCTCGTGTGGCTTTGTCTTTCACACGCTTATCGCTTGCTCCCGCTTCGAGTTGCTCAAGCTGTGGCTTTCTTACCATTTTAGATCACCTTCAAGTTTTGTCGATCGGTAGATCGAACAATCCTCGATATAATGTTCGCCCCGCTCTGATTCACCCAAAAGAATGTGATCCAACTATGCTACAAAATCTGATGTCACTGAACACCTGCTCTTTTATGTGGCATTCTACATAGAAAAAACAAGTGCAGTCGTGGAAGCGCCCAACTGACCAACTGTGATAACTAACACCAGACGCCAAAGCCATTTCTCCATCGACGGACAGAGGACGACGGATTTTTTATCTGGGTCAGTGACTCATTCGTTGCTTGGTCATGACTTACTGCTCTCGTTCGAAGTCATCCCGAAGAAAATGACAAACTCATTTTGTCCTATCCGAGTCCACGGGGCAATTATGGACTACTTTGGAGCATCCGTCGGCATTCGCATTGTTCGCTCTTTTGAACTCTATTCCCGCTCCATCACATGGCGCTTCTTAGCATAGTGGAAGAAGTGCTGATAGAGCTACTTCTCTTGTGCCTTGAAGGCTTGCTATCGCATCATTGGATTTCTGGGTAACTAAGTACACCGAACATAGTCAGGTCTAAATCAGACTTGTTATTGGGTTATTCTACAATAGAAGGGTCAATTCAGCGTCGACAAGCAATAGATAAATAAGTAAAAGCGCACTCGTATTACGTGTGATACGCGAAATTGGAGCACCAGTACAGTACAGTGTCATAAAGGCGGAGTCCAGCGTCGGTCAACGCGCCACGGTTTTCTACCATCCGTACACACATTAGGTACGTTCAAAGTTGGTTTCCCACTTGGTTTCGATGTTGGTTTCGGGCCGACTACAAACAAACAAAGTGCATCGAAAACCAAAACACCATCCCGCCAAGCTCCAAGTTCACCACCCTCCGCCCCGACCGCATTCGCCTCACCAAACACCTAACATGCCATTGAACTTGCGCTCCTTGCACTCGGCGATGACATCAATGGATGCATTCTAAAGATGCTAGTATGTACATAGGTAATAATATTCTTGAATCAAACATCGGACAGCTACAATATCATGATGTTTCAATTTGTTTCTGCGAAGTTCAGCCAAAGTTCGAAGCCAAGTATCTCAGTGTTGGAGTTCGTGGTCACATGACGAGCTCGACGCTACTGTACAGTTGTGCTTAAACCTTATTTCGCCGGCTTTTTCGTAGTGCGTAGGGACGTTTTGTATTCCTTACGCGTTTCTTACGGGTTCCCTGTAAAACCTGAGTTGGTATTACTTCGGAAGCACGCGCCTGAGACTGCGGAAACTCAATACTCAGGTATCAGGCTAGAGCCATCTCAGTGCATCGAACGTTCAAACTTACAGATAACGACGAAGTATCCCGTCCACAGCCTGGCTGGTGTGATGTCAATACTACTACAGTAGAAATGCTCATAATGCATAATAATTAATAATTAATAAAAAATGAAAGAGACATGTTTGCTCATATACCACCACTATGCATTATGAGCAGAGCATCATGCATGACATTTCTATTGTAGTGCGTGAATTTATATGTCGAAAGTCGGTTTGTTATCGAATTTTTGTCGTTTTTTCAATATGCATTATGAGTATTTGTACTACAGGTTGCACAGCAGCAGCGATTGAAGCCACTAGACGAGCGCTAAGCGCTTACTCTCCCTTCGACAGCATTCCATCACCATCTTTCTATAGCACTGAAACTCCTCACACCTAAGTATCCATTTCGATCTTACCGGTTCTTACGCCTTGAAAACTGCATCACTGCTATCCAACTCATCGCCAACTCACACACGCTTGTACGCCCAAAATATCGTTTTTCACGACTCACAACTTACACCGGTGCCAAAAGTTTCGGCAGATTTGTTCCTTCGATTGGACATTGTACCTCGGTATAAAATATCTGTCAGACACAACCAGTGCTTCGTCTACCTTCGCCAATGGGTGAGGATCAATTATATATCCGTCTATTTCCCCTCCCCGTTAACCGCATAAACAGACTTGGGTGACTACCGATCATCCTGGGAGAGGTTGCACCAGGTCGCCGTCAAGGGTGCTGAATATGACTCCCGCGAACGCCGGCCACATCCGAAATGCTTGGAAGGGACCCGAGTAGACCTTCTCAAACACATTCAAGGATTATTAGACAATGGAGAGAAGAGTCGAATCATTTGGCTGCACGGAACGGCGGGCGTCGGAAAATCTGCTGTTACGTTCACTATAGCTGAGAGGATGAAAGCTCTGAAAGTGTCAGAGAAGACTTCCGAAAAGCGGCTCGCGGGCTCATTCTTTTTCTCTCGGAAGCACACCAAACGCTGCACAACTGGTTATTTTTTCGCGACGCTTGTTTGCCAGCTCGCCAGAAATTTCCCCAGCGTCCGGGAGGGCGTGAACAGAGCTATCTGCGACAATCCTTCCCTTTTAGACCCCGACACATCTCTTCACGACCAGATGGAGGTCCTCTTTCTTCAACCTCTCCTACAACTTCGTTTCAGACTGCGCGGCTGTTCGCCTCCGGTGTTTGTGGTTGATGCCCTCGATGAATGCACATCCAAAACAGAGGTCGTTGATCTCATCTCCCTCCTTGGCCAGGCTCTTTCTAACCCCCAAATTCCTATAATCCACATTCTACTCACGAGTCGCTCGGAAGCGCACATCCTTACGTCCATTCGGAGAAAATGCTCACTGGTGTATGAGATACCAGTGGAAATATCTGGAGAGGGTGTCGCTAAGATCATCTCGCTAGATGGTGCAGATGTTGACAATGACATCTATATTTTTTTGGAGCGGTCGTTTGGAGAGCTACGAGGTCGCGATTCGAATTTCCCTCGACTGACTGAGGATGAACTTGCGCAACTGGCGAATCGAGCGGGTAGACGTTTCATCGTGGCATCTACGATGGTGAAGTTTATCGATGATGAATATAATGACCCCCGCGCTCGGCTGCAGCTTATGCTCAAGCTGACAAGCGAGCTGCTACCAGGAACGGAGGTGTACAAGTTATACGACCGTATCCTCTCTACATGTGCCAACCCAAACGAGCGTACTTTCACTTATCTGTTGTTGCTGCCCTTGCTGACCCTCTACCGATTTCGCAAATCTCGAAACTTCTTGGCCCTGGTGAGGGTAAGGATGTCGAGAATGCGCTGGTGCAGCTCCGGTCTGTCATGGACATTCCTGCCGAGAGCAATCTTCCCGTGAACATCTACCACTCATCTATTCGTGACTATGTTTCCGACCCCACAAACTGTGGCCTCCCCGAAGTACAACACCTCCCCTCACCTCACTCCATACTCGCTCGTTCCTCTTTGCGTTTGATGATTCCAGACATCTCCGGGCGAGCAAACACGGCACTTTTGGACGCACTCTTAGAACTGAAGAAGCAGAGCAAAGCTATGCAATCCGATGACCTCGGGAGATTAAAATACACACTATCATTTATTGTGAAGGTGCCAGAGCCACTGCAAGTCGTTATGTATCTCCTATGGCTACGTGGAGGTCGTGATTCGGGTTTGCAGCAGTGGTTGGGGGACCTGAACGGGCATTCCTGGCTGCGGACTCGACCAGGGAAGGATTGGCTGCAAACCCGAGGTGGACGGGGGTGGCTAGAGACCCAGGGCGGGCAAGAGTGGCTAGAGACCCGGGGTGGGCAAGAGTGGCTAGACACCCAGGGTGAGCAAGAGTGGCTAGAGACCGAGGGTGGGCAAGAGTGGCTAGGGACCCAGGGTGGGCAACGATGGCTGGGGACCCGGGGTGGGCAAGAGTGGCTGCTGACCCAAGGTGGGGAAAGGTGGCTGCGGACCTCGGGTCGGCAAGAGACCCATGTTGGGCAAGAGTGGCTGCCGACCTGGGGTGGGCAAGAGTGGCTGCAGACCCTGGGTGGGCGAGGGTGGATGCGGACCCAGGGTGGGCAAGGGTGGCTGCGGACCCAGGATGGGCAAGAGTGGCTGCGGACCCAGGGTGGGCAAGGGTGGCTGCGAACCAGGGGTGGGCAAGTGTGGCTGCGGTCTCCAGGTGGGCAAGAGTGGCTGCAGACCCCGGGTGGGCAATGGTGGCTGCAGACCCAGGATGGGCAAGAGTGGCTGCCGACCCAGGGTGGGCAAGGGTGGTTGCTGACCCAGGGTGGGCAAGGGTGGCTGCGGACCCAGGGTGGGCAAGGGTGGCTGCTGATCCGGGGTGGGCAAGAGTGGCTGCAGACCCGGGGTGGGCAAGAGTGGCTGCGGACCCGGGATGGGCAAGGGTGGCTACGGACCAAGGTTGGGCAAGAGTGGTTGCAGACCCAGGGTGGGCAAGAGTGGCTGCGGACTTGGGATGGGAAACAGTGGCTGCCAACCCAGGGTGGGCAAGAATGGCTGCAGACCCACGGTGGGCAAGGGTGGCTGCCAACCAAGGATGGGCGACGGTGGCTGTGGACCCAGGGTGGGAAGCAGTGGCTGCGGACCCAGGGTGGGCAACAGTGGCTGCAGACCTTGGATGGGAAAGAGTATCTGCAGACCCGGCTGGGTCCGCGACGGCAGCTGCCGACCTTGCGTGGGCAAGAGACCCGGGTTGGGCAAGAGCGAACCTCGGCTGAGCAAGAGACCCGGGTTGGAGTAGAGTGGCTGTCAACCCCGCGTGGGCAAGGGTGGCTGCGCACCCGGGGTGGGCGAAGGTGGCTGCGGACCCAGGGTGGGCAAGAGTGGCTGCCGACCCGGGGTGGGCAAGAGTGGCTGCGGACCCAGGCTGGGCAAAAGTGGCTGCGGTCCCGCGGTGGGCAAAAGTGGCTGCCGACCCAGGGTGGACAAGAGTGGCTGCCGACCCGGGGTGGGCAAGGGTGGCTGCGGACCCGTGGGCAATGGTGGCTGCAGACCCAGGGTGGGCAAAAGTGGCTGCAGACTCAGACTGGGCAAGAATGGCTGCGGACCCAGGGCGGGCAAGAATGGCTGCGGATCCAGGGTGGGCAGGAGTGGCTGCGAACCCAGGGTGGACAAAAGTGGCTGCTGACCTGGGGTGGGCAATGGTGGCTGCTGACCCGGGGTGGGCAATGGTGGTTGAGGACTCATGGTGAGCAAGAGTGGCTGCCGACCCGGGGTGGGCAAGAGTGGCTGCTGACCCGTGGTGGGCAAGAGTGGCTTCAGACTTATGGTGGAAAAGAGTGGCTGCCGACTCGGGGTGGGCAAGAGTGGCTACGAACCCAGGGTGGGCAAGATTGGCTGCAGACCCAGGGTGGGCAAGATTGGCTGCAGACCAATATGCACTACTGGCTATGCACTCAGAGTGGGCAAGACTGGCTCCAAAGCCCAGGTGGGCGGGACTGGCTGCAGGGCCAGAGTGGACGAGACTGGTTACAGATGCCTGATGGTCAAGCATGGCAGTCGACTCCCGCAGCGTCTATCTGGGTCATTATGGAAGACCTTTCCAGTACCTTGGAAGCTATGAACGAGTGCTCAATCGGCCCAAAATTGTTATCATCGTCGGCTTTTCAAGTCATCCAGCACGTCAGGAGCTTGCCGGATTTCTTGATGTTCCCAGTATTCCTCGCACTATTGCACCTCGACAATCCCGTCCCTGTACTTCCACATGATCTACCAGACATGGACATCATCCATGCCATGAGGGCCTTTACTATTTTCGCAGACGAAGCACAAGAACGAAGTCGATCAGCCTCTGATGCTCTTAAGTATGCATCCCAAAACTTCGCCCTGCATCTCGCGCGAGCTCCGAAACCATGGGATGACATCCTCCATCATACATTCAAATCTTTCTGGAATCATCATCTGCTTTCGTGGTTCGAGAGGCAATGGTGTTTGAAGGGACTGCGATCTTGCCTCGTTATTTTATCTGCAGTGCAGAATCTCGCGAAGGTATGTACCTACTCCAAATGATTATTTCGAGACTCAGTATACCACATATAGGAAGTGAACGCCCCGGAGTCATCTTAGTCATTTAAAGAGGTCTGAAGCTATCAAATTTATGCAAGATGTGGCTACTAGATGTCTTATTTCTTTTACCAACGAAGAAATTTAATTTGCCTCTAGATCATTATGTCTTAGCTTCCATGATCATTGATCATCTCCAATTTACCCTGGACAAGTTCTTTAACGAATATTCCACGTACTTTTTGAGATACCGCGAACGTACTGCTTCATATATCTAAGCTCATGCAGGTAATGCTAGCCATATGTTGTTTTTCTGTGGCTTGTGTCAGAGGACCAACTAATATCACCTGAGTCTGACCAAAGGTGACTGTGCGTGAATTTTGACTGTATAGCTAACGGCCCTTACAAAACTTTAAAAATTTGCGCAGTGTTCCCCGTGTATCAATCGTATGCGGCTGTATTTTTAAATAACTGAGAATTTCGAGTGCCATTAGAAAAGCACATGTTTGTGCGTGGCCCAACTCAGGGGTAACAGTAGAAAGTGGCTCCGCTAGTCAAACTACTATACTTCAAGTTACACCATGCCAAAATGTTCACTGGGTCACCCAAAGAACCTTGGAGGACATGCTGAAAGGTATAAAAAGGAAACTAGGTTCCGTGCACAAAAAGAGGATACGAAGTACACTCAGCACTGGTCCTTTTGTTTGGTGCAACTTGTCTTTCTCGTATCTCTCATACAATTACCTTGTGTTCACACCAAGTTTTATAGTGTCCTGCTGAGGACTCTCTTGAAACATCTTAAGCAAACGAGTCCGATAAAAAGATGAAGTATGAAAAGGCTTAGGACAGGTGCGGCGTGTGGAATCGAATGATTATGGCACGGGAAAGTGCAGAAAAGTACGAAACATGAGGCAAGAACAAACGAAAGATAGACAACCGACAGCTGAGAATGACTAATGGATTGAAGGGCACAGTGACGGAAAAGGAGGAGTACCATACATAGACGCAATCAAAAAAGAGAAAATCAAAATCCTGATAAACCCTTGCCCCTGCTCGTGACATGCCCTTGGCCACACCACTACCGTATCATTAAGACCGCGAAATACTAAGCCGCCGGCTCCTTTCTCCTTGTCCTTGTAGGAGTCTGGACCGGGCATGGAAGATGCGGCATCGATGTCTGGGTCTGTATCGAGATTCGGAATGAAGCTGTCTTGCTCGAACGGGGGACTGTCGGTGCAAGGCATTCGTGGAGATTCGGGTGGGCTGCTGGATGTGAGGGAGGCGGTTGTGAGGGAGGGGGTGGAGAATTTGGTGTAGGAGTGAAGGAGTCAATATCGGAGGAGTAGCAGGTGTCCATCTCGGAGAAGGAGGGGTTGAATCTCAGATGGCGTTTGTCGTGGTAAGTGGGTGAATGGGCAGGGGAAAGAATCGTATCTGTTTGGAGAGAAGAGACGTTCTCGCATTCTTTTTTGCGGGATGAACTGGTGTCATCTAAAAGAGGGAGAAAGGTGAAGCGTTTATGTGGTGGAAGATTGTTCGGTATGGGTAGGAAAGGGGTGGTGCTGATGCGAGCTGTGAGCACAGGAGGAGGGGGAACAATAATGTTATGTGGCCTCAGTTCTGATGGAGCAGGTGGAGGCGAAGTGACGACAGATGCGTTGTGAGGCGCAAAACCCTGGAATGGAGTGGGGGACACAGGGGGGAGACAACCATTCCGTTTAGGTTGGGTGTGTGGCGGAGGAGTGGGTTTGAACTTCCGCTTTGGTGGAGAGGAAAAGATTATTGAGTTGGGGTGGACTTCGAGTGCGGTATAACCTATTCTCCGTGGAGGACTAGAATGAGGTGAACGGATTGGAGGCGACGTTTGGGGAGAGGACGGGGAAGAAGGGAAAGAGGCTGGTGAGGATGAGGCGAAGAAGGTAGTGGGATTGAGTGGAAGAAGGGATCTCAGGCTTGGCGAAGGAATCGCTAGAGTAGGGTCAAGATGAAAGCGGGTCATGTTGATGCTGAGCCTGGGGCAGCGAACTCTGAATCATCTTGAGCTCGAGGACGTCCCTGCAGTCCTAGTTGGAGCGAAAACAAAAATCGTATATATGATTTGACTCACTCATAAGAGAGGCGTTGTGAGATTTCCGTAGCGGTACGATCCCATTCGTCTGCTTCAAAGACCTGCTCAGTTCGTTCCTCGCAGAATGCAACATGCTTCTTGCGGAGGGAGGTTATACAATCCGATCCTTGGCAAAGACTTTCGTGGCTTGCGTTCAAGTCAACAGGGATCAGGCACTTGTGAGCTTTGTTAAGTTCAACAAATGCTTTGCACCTTGCAGAAAGCATTTTCACTGGCAAGTTGTTGAGCTCACAATTTTCATTGCCTGTAACGGAGCAGCATTAATGCCTAAGTGATGGGTAATAGCCTCATGGTGGTAAATTCGAAGCTAGAACATAGTCGCTGATGATTTCGGGTGGACTAAGATTGAATTATGCGCCAGATCCCACACAGTGAACAACAGAGAAAAACTGTAGCTAGTGTCAAGCTCGTACCAGTAAGCTTCGATCGCCGACATCCAACACGTCATGCCAACAAATTATGATGATAACCTTCAGTATATTCATACGACCATCATGATTTCTCTGCCACTATAAATGTCTCGACATCGACGAGAAGAACGGCGATGGCGCCTGAGTACGGTGTCATAATTGCACAGTCCAGCGTCGATCAAACGCGTCACAGTTTTTCCACCATCTGTGCACACACTGATCGCCAACTTGAAATCACGAAAGTGCATCGAGGCCTAACAACATGCCCCGTCCTGCCTGGCTGGTGTGACGTCAATACTACTAGCATAGGTTGCACAGCAGCCACAGTAAGCCACCAGACGAGCATTTACTCTTCCTTCGACAGCATTCTGGAACTGTTTTCACGCAAGTATCCATTCGATCTTACCGGTTCTTAAGCACGACTCACAACTTACACAGGTCCCAAAAGTTTCGGCAGATTTTGATCCTTCAATTGAACATTGTACCTCAAGATAATATCTGTCAGACCCAACTGGTGCTCCGTCTATCTTCGCCAATGGGTGAGGATCAATATCATATACATCTGTCTAGTTTCCCGTCCTTGCTAACTTCATAAACAGACTTGGGTGATTACCGATCATCTTGGGAGAGGTTGCACCAGGTCGCCGTCAAGGGTGCTGAATATGACTCCCACGAACGCCAGCCACATCCGAAATGCATGAAAGGGACCCGAGTAGACCTTCTCGATCACATTTATGGGTTATTAGACAATGGAGAGAAGAGTCGAATTATTTGGCTGCATGGAATGGCGGGCGTCGGAAAATCCGCTGTTGCGTTCACTATAGCTGAAAGGATGAAAGCTCTGAAAATGCCAGATAAGACTACCGAAAAGCGCCTTGCGGGTTCATTCTTTTTCTCACGCAAGCACACCAGACGCCGCACAACTGGTTATTTTTTCGCGACGCTTGTCTGCCAGCTCGCCAGAAATTTCCCCAGCGTTTGGGAGGAAGTGAACAGAGCTATTTGCGACAATCCTTCCCTTTTAGACCCCGACAAATCCCTTCACGACCAGATGGAAGCCCTCTTTCTTCAACCTCTCCTACAACTTCGTTTTAGACTGCGCGGCTGCTCGCCTCTGGTGTTTGTGGTTGATGCCCTCGATGAATGCACATCCGAAGCAGAGCTCGCTGATCTCATTTCCCTCCTTGGTCAGGCTCTTTCTAACCCCGAAATTCCTGTAATCCACATTCTACTCACGAGTCGCTCGGAAGCACACATCCGTACGGCCATTCGGGGAGAGAATGCTCACTGGTTTGCGAGATACCAGTGGAAATGTCCAGGGATGGTGTCGCTAAGATCATCTCGCTAGATGGTGCAGATGTTGACAATGACATCTATATTTTTTTGAAGCAGTCATTCCGAGAGCTACGAGGCCGCGATTCGAATTTCCCGCAGCTAACTGAGGATGACCTTGCGCGACTGGTGAATCGAGCGGGCAGACGTTTCATCGTGGCATCTACGATGGTGAAGTTTATTGACGATGGATACGAAGACGTCCGCGATCGGCTGCGGCTTGTGCTCGAGCTGACAAGCGAGCTGCTACCAGGAACGGAGGTGTACAAGTTATACGACCGTATCCGCTCTACATGTGCCGACCCCATCTTGGCTTCCACAGTCGTCTCTAATTTGTGCTGGGCGAGTTCTGTTGGTGCAGTGATATAACGAATATTCCACGTACTATTTGAGACACCACGGACGTGATGCTATACCCAGGAATTAATCATCATTTACTAATGTGGTTATTGGACCTCCTTCTG
>CAKNEV010000554.1:0-11517 GCA_930272055.1 Rhizopogon roseolus
CTGAGTCATCATGCACTTCGCTAAGTATTGTTAGGCTTAGTTGCTGTATTTCTCAACACCAGCATTAAATACTGTCCTAAATCAACAATCACCTCTGGCTATGTGGTACGGCTACGGGTATAGGGCTCGGCAACGCCCGTCTCCTGCTCGGCAGCCTATCTACCTGAAGCCGCAGTGAGTGGGATGTCCAAATTAGGCAATGACAGTGAGCGGGAGGCGGCATGGCAAGGTGTTGCCATGCGCCCTCCCGCTCACTGTCTGCCACAATGAGCAAAAATTTCCAAATATAGAAATGTAGTCCCATAGGGGCATGACAAATGGCAACAGAGTGCAAATGGCAACAATGTCGACAACAATGATGGGGGAATGAACGAGCACGAACAGCGGCTTGACGGGATCGAATGACAACGACGAACGACAAGTGGCAAACAATGAGCGGCAACAACAAAGTGCAGTGGCAAATGGCAAATGGCAAATGAACGACAATGCAAACGAGCGAGAACGACAACGACAACAAACGATAATGAATGGCGGTGAGGATGAGTGGCGCAAACAAGTAGAAGATATAGCCGCCACCTGCAAGGCTTGGCAACGCTCATCTCCTGCTCAGTAGCCTATCCTGCCCTCCCATACACTGTGCAAGCCTCAGCAATTCTCATCTCCTGCCATGTACACCATGCGAGGCTCGGCAATGCCCATCTCCTGCTTGGTAGATCTCGCCCTCCTGTACAATGTGCAAGGCTTGGCAACACTCATATCCTGCCATGTACACCATGCAAGGCTCGGCAACGCCCATCTCCTGCTTGGGAGCACCCTCTGCCATACCTCTGCTGACAGTGTAGGGATTCTCACAGCCTTTGCTCTTATCCATTGTCCTTGTTAGTGCATACGGTTGTCCCATTGCCCTCCTCTGCTGTTGCTGTCCTATTCTGCTGTCTAGCCTACCACCGTCGTCCATTGCCTTAGCCTCTGGTCACTCCGATATTGTCGCCTTGCCTTCCCCAGCCCCCTTCTTTTCCAGCGCCATTGACATACTACTACTCCACTGTCGTTGCCTTCGCCTTAGGCTTTGGCCACTCTACCGGCCCTCTTCAGCTCCCATTTCCAACAGGTGCCATCATACTATTTTGCTGTTGTTCAACCCTGCCGCCTTGACCTTTCTCTTTGTTGGGGCTGTCAAACTATTCTACTGTCATTGCCTGCTGCCTTGGTCATGCCGCCAGGAGTAGCCATGTCTCGTGGTTCTTCAAAGAAGATTCTAGGGCTCTCAAAGACTGTAATCATGCATGGATTCCGGCGCTCCATTCGAACTTCGGAGATGCTCACGTCTGGGAAACAAGGGCAGCAGAGGGAGGAAACTGATACAAAACGGCGATTGCACATCCAGGGTGTGTAGCTCATGTTTAATCATTATATATCCTTCTTATTCTTTGTAGAAATGTGTAGTGAAGATCGGGATGTTGTTGAAAGTATGTTTACTGATACTGATGTTGACATACAGAGCATATCATACACTGCACCACCTGGTGAGGAGGGAATGGACCTCAGCCACGAAGCTGGAGAGCATGAAGCATTTGAAGGACTGGCTCAGCAAATGGCAGATCTTTCTGGATGGTACGCAATTATCTTTTGCATTGTACTGAGACATACTGACACAGTGCTGGTGTACACTAGCCGCTATGTGGACCCTCGTACTTGCACTGATCGCATTCATGTTCAGAATGGACATTGGGACCTTCAAATTGAATGTTTGGTTGGTGTGTATTTGGACTATCGCACCCATGATCGCGGCGATGGCATGCCAAATGCTATGGCCTTTGATGAAGCTGCTCTCGATGGCGATTGCCTATCTCTCAAGAATATTGACCTAGTTGACATTTTTAGTAATGTACCTGGCACATCAAGTTAGTGGGTGTTTTTATTAACACTGTCTAGGTCGGAAGCGCACGTCTCTGCAGCCTCACCCGTCTCACAAGTATCCCAATGAAACACTTATTTCTCATGGTTACTTGGGCTGCTCACCACTATACCCAACTGTTGCTATCTCCATTCGCACACTTGCTGCGTATCGACAGGCCCATCGGACTTGTCCACGGTTCAGTATTCAGGCACAATGCAAGGCTTTATGTCACCTCCACAACGTATGCTCCCAAATATTGCATTGTCTTTTACTGATTCTGAACTATTTTGTAGATTCCATACCAATCATACTTTAATGCGCAATTTTCTGATGCTTATGACATCTACCTTGAAATTTTGCATCGTGTTGACACCCTCATCAATGAAGCACTTAATCGCTGTACACCCAATTGGCGTCTTCTCAATTCATGTCCGTGCTGCTTTTACAAGCTTAAGGATGAAGAAAATCTGACCTTCGAGTGGCTAGCATCGATTGATGGTAACAACAGCTTGAAGCGGTGGTCATCATCAACAGATAGCACTACTGTACGGGATGACTCACGCAATTTTCGCTCCGACTATTGGCTTGACCGCTCAACAGTTGACCAGTTTAAGGATGAAGTTCGAGGACGATTGGTAGGTCTGTTATTACATTACTGTATTGCGACTCAATCATGAGTAGAACACGACCACAAATGATGATGACTGGCAGGACACCACTGATGTGCAGAATGAGTCAGCACCTTCATTCCCCTGTGTTGACAGATGGCGAAATGCTGGTCCAGAACGCCGTAAGCGGATGTTTTCAGTGTTTGATGAATCTGGTGTCTTTATTGCCTCATGTCGCCACCGCTTTGTCCTTCTTGGGTGTGATATGGTGAAAAGTGGTGAACTGTAGGTTATTTATTTCTCCATTGAATTTGTCTATACTGACGACATCATTAGTGCAAAATATCCTTTGGCAATCATTGATCGGCCCAAAATGGCGGCTGTGCATATGACATTGGCTGTGCATTTGCGAAGACGCTAGCGAACAGTAGCATTGGTTTAGGTGCCAGTACCCTCAACTTGCGGATGATGGTAGGAGCATTTCATGGCCATGCCCATAATCGAAGATGTCAAATAGATTTGCATCCTATGTATATTGAGGGCACTGGACACACAGAAGGTGAAGGATGCGAACATATTTTTTCTTCCTCAAATGCGCTAGCACGAGGTACCCAACATGCTACCCGTTTTCATTGCCATCAAGCAATTGAACAGCATTTTGCATTTTGGGACGAGGATAAATATGCAGCCCTGAGTAAGTTCGTAATACAATATTGCTGTGAAACTGAATACGACACCATGCCTAGGCATTTTTCTACGGAACCACTATAGAGAGGCCCTGGCAGATATCCAGACACTCACTGCAGAACTCTCTGTCGTCAAGAGTACCCTTGGTCTTACCGATGCTGACTTTATTCATTTCTATACTCAGGAACGTGAATATTTTGATGGTTTGAAACAAACGCCAGTCAAAGACCATCTCAGTATTCGCTATGTTGAAGTACTTGATGAGCTTGCAGAACGCCAGTGAGTTTTAATCAGTATCCATGGGCGATGCTGATTGTACCTCAATTATGGTCCGAAAGGCAGGAATGGAGCCTAGCCCGAGAAGCAGCTAATCGCTCACTTGTTGACATTCATGTCGGCAGCTTCAATAATATGCACATGGCCCTTAATCAAGCTCGGGTCCGTGTAGATATGGCATACTCCAAGCTCCAGAACACGGAGGGGCTGGCTGGACATCTAGAGATTCAACTTGGTATCGATAAACGATGGGAGATCGGAAGTGAAACCTACAACCAGTTTCAACGAGAAGCGCTACTTGTGAAGTATCGTTCAGCACTTGATGAACTCGAACGCCTTGTTGTCATGCGCCTATTTGAGCTGTCAAAACTTTCACTGTCAGGAACAGGTAGTTTTCTTCGACTTTCACTGGTATTTCGGATTGATTTCGGTGCATTCTAGGTTATAAGCTACGTCAGCAAATTGGTAAAGCTCTGCAACGACGTTCAGATGCTATTCGGAATGCTATCAATCGCTACAACACTCAGGCCATTGCTTTGGTACCACCTAGGCCAAAGCTTGCATGGAAAGATATTGTCGAGTATGGCTTCCTTGGCGAGTTTGACCTTTTGCGTCACTCGCGCACAGATGTTCGTGATCATGATTGGACCACACCTGCCCATCGTGAAGCCACGGTGAAATATTTCAAGCTTCAGCGTGCTCATGAGGAAATACAGCGTCTCAACATCGAAGTCCGTCGTCTGCGCACAGCAATACGTGATGAAGAAGTCACCACCAATGCAACCATCCATCAGCTCCTTAAAAAAAATCCCCCGCTTGCATTGGAGTTGAGACCACGATGGCAGGCACGTGCAGCCATCAATGCAGTCCATCTGTTCCGATTAGATCAGATTGAGTTACAGCCCATGTTTTCAGGCAGACGGGGTGCTGGCGTCCGACTTGTAAATCCATCGGCAACACCGAATGACAAGTCTGAGACAATGATCCCATCTTCAAATGGTGGTGCGTAAACTGAGTCATTACTCTAAGTCATTTATTAATGATTTTAAATAGAAATTTCCGCCAGTGAGATTGGCAAAGATGGATTTCGGGGGGGACATGACTTGGATGATTCTATCATATTTGATTCTGACGGCGGGGATGTTATGGAGCATGAAGATCAAGCACAAATCACAGAAGACTTTGCTGATTATCTACTGTCGGTTACAGACTAGTTCTTTGTGTATAGATAGGCCAATTGGGATGTTGAAGAAGTTGATTCAGTCTGACGGATCAGATCACAGATCAGAGGCATTGAGTCTAATATTGATTGCAATGCCCAAGGAGATGAATTCATACTTGGTGGAATGCCCGACATCGAGTTACTTAAAGTTACTCTCTAGTACCTACAATACTAGTAGTAAGTTAGTAACGTATACATTCAAGTTCTCAACGAAGCTACGTGCTTCCGGGCTGAAGTCATCCTTGGTGAAATGAGGAAGAGTACAATGGCAGAAACCGAATGGAATACATTGACCCTCAACACCCTGTTGTCTGATACAGACAGACATTTGCAAAATGTTGATGTGTGAACCTTTTGGTGTTGAAAATATCGAGTCGGCGCGTTCAATATTACCAGTAGACATTACAAATTCTACACATAGGGTAAACTACTGTAGGTAGCTAGTACATATCCTAAATCGCTTGAATATTCCAACATTTGGAGCCGCCGTGACCATCTGTTTCATGTTGTTGTCATCCTTGAGGTTCTGCCAGTGTGCATACTGATCAGAATCATCATGGGAACGGTTAAGCTCTCACCCTACCTTGCTTTCGAACGACTCTCGGATGGTCATACTGGGCAGCGCCTTCAACCGATCATGATAGGCATCCTTGCTGCACGACTCTGTAGCTCATGACCTTGGGACCAGAAATCAACCCAGTGTCCCAGTGAATAGTAGTTGCTAAAGATCCATTACACCAATACCAGCGTATGAGCTAGTCAAAAATACAAAGACATGGTGAGGACTACTAATATTAGATCTCTTAGAAATGCTAATCTAATCCTTAGCCCAATTGATGTTTACTGACTTACACATGCACTATAGCCGTCGTGTTACTTACATAACTACTAATCACTTTTGATGCTATTGTTCCTTTATTCCTCTACACCATGGTCTCAGACAGTGTACCCATACCAAAAGGCAAACCAAGACCTGCACGCTTCCGAGTCGGTGGAGTTGCTAGTAGCAGGCCAACTACGCCACCACCACTGGTAGCACCTGACTCTGACTCATTACCACCCACCATTGGGAGTGTGACCCCAATTCAAAATTTGATGCGACCACGTTTCTCACTGACCAGCATTGCTGCATTGAGCTCAGACTCATTTGCTGAGCAATTTAGCCACACGGAACGCCAGGCAGCAGCATGTGCACTGCTCAGACATGATGCGCACCTTGATGGCACTCATCTCCATTCAAGAAAACCCGGTGGTCTTCATCCCTCATACGTTGCATTCAATTCATATGCACCAGATGAGGGGTCACATGAGGAGTTTGTTGAAGCAGCATTGCAGGACCTCTTTGACGCAGTAAGTAAATCTTTCCTGTTTATTTTACCATGTACTAATGGGAAAACACGAGGTTACAATGCAAGACCGTCTTGATGGTGGTATCACTCTCCTTATACATTGCCCTGGCTCTGGAGCAATGGTGCCAGAGGCTCTTGCACCAGAGCACCTCTCCCTTGACCTTTATATTCCGCCTCGTGAACTGCACGAAACTCCAGAACGCCTGGGAGGTGATATATCTGTCTTAGTGCAGGCCTTCAGTGAAGAATTCGCAATTCCCCACCTGAAGCGCTTCACAGAGCGCTGCTGTATCGAGGGTGTTGTTCCACCACCCCATCGTTAGTTTGTTTTCTCTCTCTCGTGAACTTAATGCTCAATTCCCTTCAGTTTTGCTAGATCCAGCCCACCAGGTGAACACAACTGCACGCCCATATTTGCCAGCACCTACTGTTCCAACAGGTGCACGCATTTGTTGTTCGGCACGTCCTTCTCGACAGTTCCAGCACGATCTCCAAGTTAATGCCAAGTCCAAATCAATGTCGTCATCTGCTGTTGTTCGGGAAGGGAGCACTATGGCGCTTACAGATCAGACTATCAGCCCTTTGACTAAGGGAAACAAGATCCGTCGACGTCGGCCTGCAGATGCATTTTTTTCCAAGGGATCGGGCATAGTGCATTCACCTGAAATTGAAGCACCGACTTCTTTTATGCCGCCATTAGTTAGCATTGGCCCATATACGGATGCTGTGTTGGATCACTTCAAAATGGATGATATGTTGATTATCAGGCTCCGTCAACTAATCGGGTCCGTTCGCAGCAGCCGCTGGGAGGCAGTGCTTCAGTCTCCAACATGGGATCTTACATTCGAGGAGGCTTTAAATCTCAGTAAAGCCCTCCTTATGGATACCCAGGGTATGCAATCAATGATGGGAACCAATGCAAAGGTATTCTTTCTCCTCCGACACCATTTCAGTTGGCTGATTATATGGTCATTTACAGGTGCCGCTCTCGTTACTTTCTAAGGTTTTCAGATTACTTGGCGGCCTAACTTTCTTAAGTGCAGTGTACCTCTTTTATTTGCTTTTCTCATAGCTTGTCCGATCTAAGTTGTAGATCGCTGATTCAGGGTGGATCACCCGCTAATTGTAATATGTTTTCAAATACATCCTGTTTGCGACTAGCTGCTATGTGAATAAGTGTTCGTTGTACCTGTCCGCCATGAACTTATAAACCATTCACTGACGGAAAACATTGCCAGCACTCCGATGGTTTCACACACCTTCATGACAGCACATGGCAGTCGCAAGCGTGTCCAGGCCCAACCCTCTTGCCGGCCCAAGGTTATCCTTAGCAAGGAGGCTCGTGCAGCACTCACTGCCCAACGTCATGATAAGTCTCATTGCTTTAAGACTGCTCTCTGCAGTGCTTGGAATGGGCTTGATGAGACGGTGAAGACCCTCGCGTCCTCCCATCACAAGAGTTTCCGTCGTGTCCAAAATGAATTGTGCATGGGCCGCGGAATGATGCGCTACCAGCGCTCAAAGTTGAATGCTTGGAATGCATTCTGTTGGAAGAAACGGCTGGATACTGGACTTGGAGATAAGGAAAACGGTGAGAACAGTGTCTTTTACCTTCCCATGCACTGACTAATAACTACCAAGGGGCCACGGGGAAGGCTGTTTTACAAGAGCTTGTTAAAGATGGCGACAACCGTGCTGAGTATCATCACCTCACGGAAGTGCAGAAAGCACAACTTTTGGAGGAGTATGGTAAACATAAAGAGATGAAGTCCACTGGCATCCGTATCTCAACTAGGTCGAAGGTTGGCAATGTAACTCAGACCCTCAAGGCCATTGAGAATGAAGTAAGTCATTATGAATATGCCAGTAATTCTGATTACTTACTTCTATGTCGAGCTGAACAACCTACGGGCCCGTACTGGGGTCGAGACTATTCTCTATACAACACGCGGTTCTACAGATCTCCCGCTGCGTGGCATTGCTTTTGCAACTGAAGGTGTCGACGACTTCATGGGATCTGTGATGAATATAGACAATCAGGATCTTGTTAGTAGGATGGAGGGATTTTCTGTCCAGGGCATGAAAGGTATGTATCGTCCCTCAGGTGGTACGTTAGAGGCTGACGCCAGGTCGTTGTGCATTAGGAGCTGCAAAAAACCATCAAAATCGTACTTCCAAAGTTTGTGGTGCAATTCGCCAGCAAATCAACACAACCCTTCGTAAGTTCAGACCCTAGTCAATGCTCAGTTGGTATCAGTTACTAATAATGTTATTTTTTCTCTTCAGAACAGATCACAGATGAGCCTAAGGCAAGAATGCATTGGGCGAACTATTGGTGCAGTGTCGTTCAGCGCTATCTTGTTATCATCGAAGGGTGGCCTGCTAGTATCCCATTTGTCAACCTCAGCAGTGTATCCAGTGCGCTACCTGAGCTGGAAATGCTCTTGCATATGTGGCAGTCTGGTATTATCCACTGGAGGCATCTGGATGAAGACGAGTATGAGAAGCTTCTTCAAGAACGTCATGAGAAGATTGATAAGGGCAGTATTGTCGAACGACGCCGTCACACTCATTCAGACAAAGGAAAGAAGCGCTCACAGAATTCAGCTGATTCTGGGGCAAGTCACCATAGGAAGGTATATAAGAGCGCTGCAGTTGTTGCAAGCAGTGAAGACGAGGACAAGGATGAAGCCCCTTCGAGTTGCAACTTGAACACAACAACTGCCAACTCGAGCCATGCACATCCCCCTGCTATTAACGCCCCTTCTGAGACATCCCCGCTGGTCCCTCCCACTATCGTTGCCAATCGGCCCCTCACAGTTGCAGCTGACTGTGAATGAAGTGGTGCTACTCATGGGTACGTTCCTCATTGCTGATCATCATAGTAGCACATGTGCTGACCAGTGTAGATCAGGCTATACCAAGGCAAGATTGAATTTGATGGTATGATGGCTAATTTAGAACACGCATATGATCCTTCACATTTTAATATACATCCCTATACTGCTTACTTGTTAATCACATAAATGCTTCAATTTTTGTCCGCCAAGTAAATATAAAATAAATCGAATGAAAATAAATTGTGTAGTTATTTTGATACATGTGGAAAAATGCCTAGCAGGCGCACGGCGACGACAGGCAAAAGGCTCAATTTGCTAGTGCAAAAAACATGCGTACTACCGTACCATACGATTAAGTAAGCTGATTGACTATGCGAGTTCACAATTTCCAACAATACATTGGCCCAAACGCAGGGTGGTGCATGAGGAGAGCAAGGTCCCAGGGATGGTATCAGGGTGACCGAAGCCTAAGGCGGCAAGCAATGGCAGTAATAATACAACAGCACCAGAAAAGAAGGGGGCTGAGGAGGGCAAGGGGACGTCAGGGTGACCAGAGGCTAAGGCAATGGGCGACGGTAGTGCACTAACAAGGATGATGGGTAAGAGCAAACGGCATGAGAATCCTGCCATACCTCTGCCAACAGTGTAGGAGGGCGCTCCCAAGCAGGAGATGGGCGTTGTGGGAACCCCATATACTCCAGCCTGCGAAACCATCATTTCGAACTTCGTCATTCACCTTCCTACCTTCCGACCATTCACCAACACACTCCAACATCCACCGACCGATTCACGACTTGATCGATTGTCGACCGACAGTCGGCGACGTACGTTTGGATCGTCAGGCGTGCTACGTTCTTCCTACAGGTCCCTACCCATGTCATTCGTCCTAAAGTTCACTGGTGCGTCGTTTCCCTTTGATTCTATGCATGTTTGACCGCACAAGTGCACCGCTCGAGCACTACGAGGTACTTATTACATATTTCGCTTGACATTCGGTCCGTACATGAGGCATTATCCCCGCGCGCCTCGAATTTTGCACATACTTCTCATTTCGCATAGTATCATTTCGTTTGTTATGCCTTGAGGTACTCCGAGACTTCCTGGCAAGTCTCCATTCGAGTCTCCGACTCGCGCCTACCAGCTTTACTACGAGTTTCCCCAGACTACATAGTCCAGACTTGTTTTCATGTAGTAGGCAGTTCTCTCCCGTCTGAGAATCCATTCATTTTACGTCCGATTTGACTCTAAGTTGAACAATCTTAGTTCTCCCTAGTCCCGGAAGTCTTATCTCTCCATTCCTCGTCGATCTCTGTCGTTCGTACATCGCCCCGCATCGATCTTTGTCGATTTCTGTCGGTCTTCGTGGGTTTCTATCGGTTTTCGTCGGTGACCATCGACGTTAGTGTTTTATCGGTCGGGACACTTGTGTTTCGATCTTGGTACGTTCCCTTAGGTGTTATTTGTCGGAATTCATTGCACTCCCTCGCCGATTAATATCGGGGAGACTTAGAGGCTTGTTTAGCAACCCCTTGGGTCGCACAGACGCAGCTGCTTTCTCTGAGAGCGATCTACTGATATTTTAATTACTATCCAGTAGAGTTCTACTTCCCACAGCATTGCTGAGCCTTGCATGGCATACGTGGCAGGATATGAGTGTTGCCAAGCCTTGTACATTGTACAGGAGGGCGGGATAGGCTACCAAGCGGGGGGTGGGCATTGCCAAGCCTCACATGGTGTACATGGCAGGAGATGAGCATTGCCGAGGCTTGCACAATGTATGGGAGGGCGGGATAGGCTACTGAGCAGGAGATGAGTGTTGCTGAGGCTTGCACAGTGTACGGGAGGGCGGGATAGGCTACTGAGCAGGAGATGAGCATTGCCAAGGCTTGCACAGTGTACGGGAGGGCGGGATAGGCTACCGAGCAGGAGATGAGCGCGTTGCTGAGGCTTGCACAGTGTATGGGAGGGCGGGATAGGCTGCTGAGCAGGAGATGAGCATTGCTGAGGCTTGCACAGTGTACAGGAGGGCGGGATAGGCTGCTGAGCAGGAGACGGGCATCGCCGAGCCTTGCAGGTGGCGGCTTCAGGTAGATAGGCTGCTGAGCAGGAGACGGGCGTTGCCGAGCCCTATACCCATAGCCATACCACATAGCCAGAGGTGATTGTTGATTTGGGACAGTATTTAATGCTGGTGTTGAGAAATACAGCAACTAAGCCTAACAATACTTAGCGAAGTGCATGATGACTCAGTATAGTAAGGCTTACATATTGGGAAGCACAGGTGGGTCGTTCTGCAACAAGGAGATGGAGAAGACGTGTGTGACCCTTCAGAATGGCGATTTGCTGCCATGTGGCGGTGTCGAATATCCTAATCGAGGAATATGACCCGGTGATAAGCTTCTTTTGATCCGAGGTCCATGCCAAGCTCCGAACTTGAGAATCGTGTTTAATTGTGGAGAGCAGGTTGCCTGTCTTTGTATCCCAAATTTTTACTGCACTCTTGTTATTGCGATTTGCAAATATAATGACAATTGCCAAAAAAAAAAAAATGCTGCGACAACGCTTCATGTACCGTGTGAATTATAATGTCACTCAGGCCGCAGGGCTCGAGCGTTCAACATTGAAGTCGTCAACA
>CAKNEV010000555.1:0-11481 GCA_930272055.1 Rhizopogon roseolus
TCCATAGTCTACTATAGTCACTTATTGCAAATAAAGACAAAAAGTGCATCTAAAGACAAAAAGTGCAGACACTCTTTAGCTGAAATTTAGCATTTTTTTTATATTGTGTGCATTGTGGCACTATTTGTAAATATAGTGAAAAATAGTAAAAATAGCAGAATCATGTTTTCCTGATGATATGTAATGTATATATGCTGTAACCCCACAAGTATATTCAATGTTTAGGGACCACCTTTTTGTGCTCTTGGTGTAATGTAACGATCTCACTACAGGGGCTTGGTCAGGGTTAAGTCGAGGCGGTGAATCGTTCTCGCCACTCTATTCGACCGGACATTTGGACAATATCGAGCTCAAACTAAAAGTAGGACCCCAGATCATTTTCTAGCAAAGTCCATACTTTAAATTTCCTCCCCGAGAAAACTTTGATGAATCATGGCACATCCGACTTTTTACATACCAACACAGTACGTCAGATTTGGAGATGACGGCGTCAGCCTAGACAATTTGGGGATGTACGACGAACAACAAAAAGACATCCCCAAGGTAGGTTGAATCATTCATAGTAGCACCAAGGCGTATGTCAGTGTCTCCCTGTCCCAACACTGCTGAAAGGTCACTAGGTGCCGAAAACTGCTGCCAAGGTTGCGAGAACCGTATCAATACACAGAAGCATGTATGCATACATTTATTGGGCCTGGGGATCCTCGACAAGCATGCATCCATGGTTTGTGACAGTGCGTGTGTTTGTATCAATAATTATGATAGTATCTTAGTATGGCCTCCTGCTCGCCATTTCCCTACTAAGCATCTGTGTGAACCTCGTAGAGGATGAGCTTCAACCACAAGAGCCTGTGACTCGTGCAGAAATGAAGCGCCTGCAAGGCCCACTAGTATTTCAGCTGCCTCTGGCGCGCTGGATGTTTCCAGCAACTTGCGCCGTACCAGTCGCAGTACTGCGGTACTTACAGTTTTTCTGGCTCAAAACTACGCATTTGGGACATCAAAATCAAGCACCAATGGAAAGGAAAATAATGCCTCAAAACAAGCGACAGAAATGAGCAAGAGATAAATGTCTGCGGCGACCCAGCAAGGTGAGTTCACATTCCAAGACGGTCTCATCCTTGCTGACGGTACTAACATTCCCACTCCCATCCCGTTTATCAATACAGAGACATAATCTCGATACACACGGAGCGCTCCTTTTGTGCACTCAAAACATCACAAGCACTGTCGTTGTGCGAGTGACAATCGACATATGTAAGAGCGAAATGGAGCCAGAAAACTTACAGCAGTGTGCACATGTAATGATAATTGGGAAATTTTGCAATGCTTGTGACCAAATAAGGAAATCTCCTTCAGACTTTTGCGCCGCTGAGCAGACTCAGATCGTTGAAATCAGTCGCATATATGCTATGGTTAATAGACGAATAAGTCTAGATCTCAAAGAGTGTGTGCTTCGACTCTGGAATCACGGTTGGGATGTGGAAGACATCTGCGATGCACCCGGTGTTCTGAATGCAAGCTGCTATCGCTGGCGCCGCATCCTTGACGAACTTGGGAATGTCAACAAGCCACCTTCTCCTCTGAAAGGCCCTACTCGAAACATCACTCGAGCTCTCCTCACGGCTATCGAAAACCTCTTCATCGAGGACTCTGATCTTTTTCTTGACGAAATTTGTACATGGCTCGCCTTTGAACATCAAATCACCATCAGCACTTCAGCATTGTCACGCAATATCACACAAGCTGGTCTTACTCGAAAAGAATGTATGTCCTGATGATATACCTCCGGTGAATGATATTGACCCATCATCTTCAGATTCCTGCACCTCTTCAAGCTTCAAGTTGGGCTGGTCAACTCGATCGGACCTATCGTAGTCGAGCAGTGACCAGTCAGCCTCGAGGAGGCGCCCTACTTTCTTACCATTGTTAGGGGAGGGTGCTGGTGACTCTGAAAATTCTAGTGGTTCATCGCTCTCGTGGATGGCTGCCACTGTCGCTTTCTGCTGTCTAGGCGGAATTTTGATGGTCGGCTTCTTGGGAGAGGGTTTCTTCTTTCTTGCCATAGAATATATAGGTGTATAACACGTATTGAATGCAGTAGTAGGGGCTAATAGTGCCCCAAAAACCCGAACGAGCCACGGGAAGTCCTCCCTGGTGTCGAGGACGCGCTTTCTATCAATTTCCTTACTGGTCACGCGCGCATTTTTGAAAATTTCCCAATTATCATTATACGAGATGATCTGCCCACCTTCGGACGTGTGGTGAGTATTCATCATCATAAGAAAGTTACAGCAGTAGTTTTTTATATACAACGTTCGCAGTATCTTTATATTTATTACTTAGAGGGGAAAGTATCATGATATCGTCACGGCTCCGTTCTCTGGAGAGTGCAGTATATAGTTGACCGTGAGCGAATGGATCGCAGCGTAGGTCAATTACGGCGCGATGAAGAGTCAGACCTTGGGAGTTGTTGAATGTGGTTGCATATGCGGCTCGAAGAGGAAATTGTTTACGATTTACTGTCCAGCTCGAACCACGAGGATTAAATGAGAAAGTGATGCGAGAGAGGCAATGTGTTTCTGTATTGTCAGGGATTTGCACTTCGATGAATCGACGATGTAAGGCGGTGATGCGTACACGGCGATTTCGCACTAAACCTTTTTCCAACGATAGGTTGCGTTGGATTGCGCAAACCGCATTTACTTCCAGATCTAGTCGGTGAGGTGGAATGTTGGGATGTGTTAACAATGCCAGATAATCGGGAGTTTGTTCAGGCGCATGTGATGGTGCTTCATCTGCTTCTTTGAGGACGTCCGAACTGAAGTATGATTCTGATTGACAGTAGGTAAGATTTATATGGTTGGTGAGAATGAATGAATATACCGTAGTCACCTGGGAGGGCATCTAAGATGAACTCGTTGAACTCGTCGACGAAGCAATTGCGTGGGGATATAAACACGCGTTGAAGGCAAGCTAATGGATCTGCGAGGATGTGTGGAGGAAAGAGGAAATCAATAGGTGTCGATGCGAGCTACTTTGTCGGATCGTTCTCGTCTGCACACTTTCTTCCGTATCACATCTTCTTTGTATCTTTCTAAAAAATCACCATTTCTGAGATGTTCGCCTTGCGTATAAGGATATAGAATGTATTTTTCGTAGTATTCCTCATAACGCAAGTGTAGAAGTCATGATAGTGCGAAGGCAGGGCGAAAAGGAGAGGGAGACACGATGACATTAAGAAATGCCAAGCAGCAGCAAAAAGCGGCCATATGATCAAGAAGACAGGAGTGCTGGAGTGCAGTGGAGCGGGCGCACGATCAAAACTGATATAAAAATTAGAGATGGGATTTAGTCACGCTTTGCACAAAAACGATATGAAATTCATGCCTTTTCGCGCTCAACGGAAAGCAAATCAATAGCGAAATCAGAAAGGAGAACGAACGAATTCGAAATGGAACCTAGTCATCCGTTTTGGTTGCGCGGGATCAAAGCTTGGGCTCTTATATTATAGAGATGTGCACACTGCTGTAAAACGCCTTCACGCACCTTGCCACCCACCATCTCTCGTATCTTCGCATTTGGTCTACTGAGTACGTTTATGTCTCAATATCTATCTTTCCATCTTTACGTCTCTCTGACGCTCGACGGAACGAGGTGAGAGGACTTGGACGACCAATAGGTAAGTTGCGATAGCAGTAAGAATAATAATTATGCATAAGCCAATCCAGTTTGCTTCGGAAGGTCCTGTCCATAAACAAACAGCATTTTAGCGTTCCGTTTGACCTCGGCTCCATTTCTATATGGACTTCCTGCATTGAAAGACATGCGTCAAATGAATTTCTGAGATCACACTGCCAGTAGATCTTGGCGCAAATCCAAGGTACAGTCCGAATAAGCGATTTTAGAATCAGACGCTTATACTTCCCTATCGTGAGCCAACACACGAGACGAGTACGGTGAGACGCGTATAATACGGGTACAAACGAAATAATTCCATGAAGCCTACAATATCTCCAGTGTCCTGATATCCAACATATCGCGAATAGAAGCCACGTTTTTGACTTTCGCAATGATATCGTGATCCGATGCAATTCTCTTGCATTCTCCGCCCCATTGCTGCGCTAGCAAGAATGCGGCAAAGGGCTGTCCGAGGTGAACAATCAATCGCAATGCTCGCGAATGAGACTCTGAATCATATGGCCCACGTTCTGCAGGGACTCCGGCGAGGGAATCGCAGGACGGAGACACAGGAAGGATAGAGTCGTCCACGCTCTGCGTATCGTCTGCAAAGTCAGGCAGCTCTAGGAGGGAACGATCCCACGGACGAACAAGGAATAATGCTTCAAGTTGCTGGCTGGGCCTTGTCCCCGAGAACTGGTTCAACTTGTCTTCTGTAGTGATCTGCAGGTCACCAAGTCCACTTGCCTTGACGTTATAGGTGGCATATGTTGTCTGATCTTCAGTATGCCTCCGTCTGACTTCTGTGACAGGGAATACGATGCAGGGAAATCGCAATCTGCAGTTCGAAAAACGGGGAGCGCTCATGTTGTAAAGTTGGGTATAAATATCCGAAGCCTGCTCCACAGAAGCAGTACGTCGCAGCGAGGAGACCGCCATCTGAATGTCATCTTCCGACGGAGATGGAAGCGTGCAAGGCGAAAATTGATATGAGGTGATGTCGGCTGGCAGGCAGCTGTTGAACTCGGATGATTTTCCGACCCAGTCCAGGGCAGTGATGTCGCCCGACCGAGCCACAATCTCCTGTAGGAGCCGTCCGAGTGCGTTATGCTTCTTCTCGCCATAAATGACAGGTAGATGGACACCGAAAATGCCGAATAATGAGTATGCAATGTCTTCCTGCAAAGTAGTGGCACGAGTTGAGGCCCATTGCAGTTTCTCGCGGGCGCCTCTCATACCTGGATGAAAAGCAACGAGGGTCTGCGGATCTATGCCAGTCGCATGCGCCAACTCCTGCATGATGGTGATGGACTCCTTGTGGTTTGGAGTGCGATCGTCGAGATATAGCGACCAATCCTCCTGATAAAATATAACGATTTTGGGTGCAAGGAACTCCTGGACCGTCCAGCCTCGTTTGTTCCAAGCGCTCTTTGCCAGCGCGCCAGACTTGGATGAAGGCGAAACATCCGAAAGGTAAATGATCGTAAGCGCTGAGTGGCGATACCAGACGAACATGGTATTGACCGACTCTTGGAGTTCGACATTGTTACTCTTGTCAATGCAACAGGTATCACTCCAAGCCCAACGAATCCCGGCATCACGAGCAACTTTGCAGAACGACTGCAACTTGGGGATACCACCAACTGGCTCCAACTCGTATATGACCATGCCCTCGACGTCGTGCAGCAGCGGCTCGTTTCTTTCCCACCTATGTGATAGCATGGCATAACGGAAGTACGTCAGAACGACTTCATTAATGCGCTCCAGGCGGAGGTTTTCATGTTTCATCGTCAATGATAAAAGCTCTCTGTACTGTGTGCTCGTTATGAAGGCATCTATCTGTGCGTCTCGGTCATGTAAAAGCCCAGTGGTGGTATTGAGTAAACGAGGCGGGGTATTCTCCAGTTGAGCTTTGATGACCTTTCGAATTGCATCTTCTGCATCAGGGCGACTGAGATACCGTTGGCGTATCTCTAGAGAAGCGGTTAAGCATGTTAACGAAAACGTAATTCAGGACATACTTCGTATTGGTTTTGTGGGGGCATGATCTACCTTGGGTAACATGAGACTGTCTGCGACTGAATGGCGTACATCTCTAGTCGACGTGGTTAGCATAGGCCGAGGGAACTCCTTGCCTTTGTATCAGACCAAGATAAGAGCAAAGAAAGAACTATACTCACATATGTAAGGTGGCTACTGCGTGTGGGTGCAGCAACGACGAGTGTTACGAGTTCGAAGGGGAAGTAGTCAATCGAGTATGGGTGGATGAAGTGATCAGGGATGATAAGATGTAAACAAGACGTGATTCTTAGTACGCGCGTGCAGACCTGAAATGCCAGTAAAGATGGGTGAATTCTGATGTCTATAGTGAATGTACATGGGGTCTTATATACGAGAGTACGAGGGTCAAAGCGTGGTGGATACGACAGGTGGAAGCCAAAGCAAGTGGCGAGGAAGAAAGGCGGAAGTGTGGCTGTGTCGTGTCAAAGCGTCGCCTTGTGGTGACTGAGAGAAGGAACAAAGAAATGACCAGCGCCTGGCTGTGTCGTGTGATACTGTAGAGGAATGGCCTAAATGATGAAAGAAAAGAAGCAAGGATGTGACAGAGATAAGGAATGAAAGGGAAATGTGTCCGACGCGACCCCGACGTGAAGGGTGAATGCTCTTCACATCAACGAGTGCGTGGCGGGCGTAGTTTACTGGATTCGGTCATGGTTCGGGGCGTACAGGAATGGGAGTCCTTACACCTCCTCCCCAGTTCGAATATCAACCGTCCTCGGTTGATCCCTAAGCAGAAAGAAAAAAAATGAGACGCATAGTAGTAACGATAAGAGTATAACACGAGAACTGAGTGAAGACAGAAAGAAAGAAAAATCTAGTCGTCCTGGGGAACTGAGCCAGCAAGGTCTTCGGGATTGATAAATTGAGTGATGTCGAGGGAGGAGGCGGAGCGTGGATGATATGGGATAAGGCGGAATGCAGCAAATTTGAGTTTAGAAGGAGTGCCATCAACTTCAGCAAGATGGTAGGATCCGTTTTGCGATCGAGAAACAACGAGCATGGGGCCAAAATAGCGAGGTTTGCACTTGGCGTTGGAGGCGGGCTCGAGTTTCTTGTTGAGGACTAGAACGAGGGCTCCGGGTTTGAAGTTGTAGTCGTGAATAGTGGTGGAGAAACGGCGCTCGAAGTCTTTGACAGAGGCGAGGCGGCTCGCAAGGAGACGGTCGTGGGCAAGTGCCAGATCTTCGTCGCGTTTAGCTAGCTGACGAGCGCGAGCTGCAATGAGGTCGGTAGTGGAGAGAGGTGCAATAACATCAGGAAACATGAATGTGGATTCGAGAATATCGAGGGGAAGGACGGGTTCGACACCGTGAGCCATATAGTAAGGGGAGTGACCGGTGGACTTGCGTGTAGTGACACGGTCAGCCCAGAAGACGTGATGAGTGAATTGAGGCCACTGCGTGATATCGCCATTGCAAGCTTTGACGAGGGAGTCACGGATGGTGCGGTGGGAGTGTTCGACAATGCCATTTGCCTTCGAATTGTAGGCAGAAATGCGAATGTGTCGTATACCATACTTGTTATGCGAAGCGTGAACAAAGACTTCAAACAAATATCCACAGAGATGTCGTCTCTGTATATCGTCAGAGGTTCAGCCTCTGGTCCTGTGTTCTAAGAGAAAGGGTTAAGGAAGAAGGGATTCCTTAGATCGTTCGATGAGAAGTCAAGTCAGGCTAAACTGTGTAGGTCAAGCTGAAGAACAGCGTTGACCTAGCAGGGTTTATATAGTGTACACAAGCTGTGCTAGGGTACAGGGTAAACTAATAATAGACGACATGTGTAGTACATGAGTCGACCTAAATACGAGGCAGTGTCCATGATGTACCAACGTGTTATCGGAAATGAAATATACATGAGTAGCACGCAAGGCGACCGTAACAATACTTCTGTGCCAACCAGTCGAGTGCGGTGACAAATGGCGTCCCATTGTCAGTGACAATCTCTTCAACACCTCCCCAGCGACATAGAACTTCCTCAAAAATGAAAGCACCCAGGGTGCGTCCGGTCTCAGCCCTAAGCATGCGGAATTCCGGCCAGTTGGACAGTGAGCAGCGTGCCTGCACTATGTAAGAGTATCCGTGTGATGTTGGCATGTGCATGGAGTCGGTGTAGGCTTTGCGGAAGAGTGGGGCGGAAATAGTGACAGTTGGCGGGATGACGACTTTCTCGACCGAGCGAATTTGGCATTGATGGCATGTTTTGAGGTACCAGGTTAAATCTTGGTCAAGGGAGGGCCACCAGAAGCGGTCTGCGATGGTGCGGCGGGTGGAATAGAAACCTTTGTGCCCGAGCTCATCATGTGTGCTGCGTAAGAGTCTGAGTCGATCAGGAGGCAAAACAACAAGTTGGTGGCGGCCTGCGTGGTCTTTCTGCCAGAGCTTTCCACCAAGAACAAAGAACTGGCGTGCGCGATTGATGAGACGAGTGCGTGCGGGTTCGGTGAGCTGGGAAGGGAGTGAGAGTGTGTCAAGGAAGGTCCTGATCTGCTGTAATTCTTCATCGCGCTGTGTCGTGACTTCATCGGGAGGAATGGGAATGCCCTGCAGAACTATTGCATGTGCGGCTGTGAGGCACGAGAGAGCAGTAATGTCTTGCAAAATTCTGTGCGTGATCCAAATGCTGCACCCTAAAACTTCATCAATCCAATCCTCTACATCTTTGGAGTCTTCTTCATCATCTGAGTCGTCTGGTGTGGGACGCCTGCATGAAAGGCCATCTGGCACGATGTGCTTGGTCCCAGGAACATGCCTAAGTTTGAAGTCGAACATGGATATTCCCGCGATCCAGCGGTTGACAGTGGCATTGGGCTGGATGTCAGGGTTGCTGAGCATGCCTTTAATATACTTCGCGTCGACTTCAACAATAAAATTCTTGACGCCGATAGTCCAGACTTTAGTAGCTTTCAAGGCGCGAAACAAACCATAAAGCTCAATTTTCGCCTGAGAATAGCGAGATTCCCGTTCATTCCAGGTGATAGAGCCGAAGCGAGAGGGTCTGCGACGTCCTTCGTCATCCATCTGTGAGAGTATCCACCCGCATGCAAGGTAAGATGAATCAACTGCGAGAATAACCTCATTGGAAGATGAGTAGTCGATTGGACGGATAGCGGGTGATTCGGCGACGGCCTTCTTGAGAGATTCCATGGCGGTTTGAGCAGCCACATCCCAGATGAAAGGAACATTGTTGCGTGTCAGATTGGTGAGGGGTCTAGCGAGTAGGGCATAATCCTTGATCCAATTGCGAACAGTACCCGCAGTGCCTAGAAATCCGCGTACTTCTGTCCGGGTCTCGCAAGGTGGCCAGTTGGTGATTTTTGAGACTTTTGATTGGTCAGGAATTCGTCCTTCATATGTGCAACGCTGCCCGACTACGAGGACTTCTGGAACGCAAATGAACAGCTTAGTTGCAGATACTGTGGCACCGGCGTGCTTGAGGCGATGGAGGACTCGGTTGACGTCTACGCAATGTTCCCAAACGAAATGGCGGATCCCTGAATTCGACGGAATTAACTCGGGTGAGCCATCGGGAAGTTCATAGCGTGTCAGGGGACCTAGAACGTTCACATCATCCTGGAAGTTCGGGGCCACTTCAGTTTCGTGTTGGAGGATGAACACGATGTCGTTCTGAAAGACTGCGGGTGAATCAGACCAGCCCATGGGGAGGACGGTAAGGCGGAGTGTTCCAAGGGGAGTCTGGAAGGTGGTAAGGTCGCGTGATTCTTCAGCAAGTGCGCGATGATCAAACCCGACGAATAAGTCCATCATGGTGTATATCGAGCGTCCCGCAGATTGCTCAGCGAAGAGTTCGACGTATGGCAAGGTGGCGGCATCTTTGACTGTGACAGAATTGAGTGGTTGGAGGTCGTGAACGATGCGCAACTTCCCGTTCTTCTTCTCTACCCAAAACCACATTGACTGATATGAGCTGTTAGAGGGCTCATAGACTCCAGACGCGATCTTAGCTTTGATGATTGCGATGAGTTCGTCACGAAGACCTGGGGGAATAGGACGCTGTCGGTGAACCCATGGAGTGTGCTCGATCATAGGAATAACAACTGGGGGGAAGTAATCGTCACGAAACCGTCCCTTCTCTGACTCATCCCATGCCAAGGCCAGTTCATTGTTCATCAAGACGTGGGCGGCCAGCTTCTGTTCTTCGGGCCATAGGAATTTACTGGAGAAGATACCGAGCTGATCCATGCGCTCTTGCGTAAGGCGGACACCAGGCATGAATGTGGGCGGTTTGGGTGATAGTGCGGGAAGGGAGAGCAGTGGGTCTTCAGGAATGCGACGGATGATATGGGCATGTGCTGGCATAGTGGTAGCAACAGGCTTAATCTTATTGGCGACTTTCTTATAGTATGCAAAAACGTGACGGATAGGATCATAGTCGAAAGTCTGATGCAAGACTCAGACGGTCTGTGAGTGAAGTGAGCGAGAGGGCAGGGCGACACAGGGGAAATGGCTCGGGGACTGAATGTAGTGGCGTGATGAGTGCGGCAGCAGTTGTAGCGAAAGATCCTTGTTGCGGCCATGGTCGTGGCAAGGTCTGGCAGACACGAGTGTTGGTGATATCCCGGGGGTCGTGAATGGTGACCTGTACTGCATTATCAGTTTCTACCTTTGAGAGTCGAACCAGTCGCTGCCATGGTCGTCCAAGCAGGAGTCGATAGGGAGCATCGGGTACAACGTATGCGTGAGCCCAAGTTTTGATGCCCTCAACATCTATTTCCAACATTTCGACACATCCGCCCATTTCCTGTGAGCCTCCATTAGCAGTCTGCATCCTCATGTGCATGTGCTCGTTGCGCGGGGCCTTAGTCATCCTCCACGCATCTTCACGAATGACAACTATTTCCGATCCTTCGTCCAGTAGTCCAAGCTCGGAGTGAACACCATTAAGGGTAACACGAAGTTCTCGGAGTGGTGTAGCATGCTCAACTCGAGGGGGTAGGTCACTGAGGGCAGTGGTTGCAGCTGCATGGCTAGATACGGCTGATGGGGCTGGAATGCGTTGAGCACGGCAATGTTCTACCGCTTCCTTACGAAGATCAGTGCTAATCCCAAGTAAATCTGCCACAGTGATGCTGGGAACAACCATGTCGAGAATTTGCTGATAGACGCGCTGCGTTGCATCGGGTGATGCTGCCTTAGACTCGTATGTGAATGCTGGTGTTCGCTTGGTGTCATTTGTTGTCGTTTTGCCCTGATAGTCGTTCGCACGTGTGTGAGCCTGAGGGGGAATGCTAGGGGGAATGTCGCTGACGACCTTGGCCTTTGAGCGGGTTGATGAGATTATGAAGTGAGGTATACAGGGGTAGTGCGTTGTGGGAAATTCGGTGGTGTGCGGTGCGAATGCGTTCGTCCCTAGAGAGGTTCAGCAATTCACAACAAACCAGTGATTCCTCTTCTTGTGCAAGGGAATCTCTCTATCTCCGGGTGCGCTATAAATCCCTAAGTGTGAAACTGACTATTCCGGACCTAGAAAACAAAAGTCCGGACGAATGCGGCTGCGAATTCGTGGTATGCAGAGATGCGGATGCGTGCAAAGTATAGCGAAAGGTCGAAGGATGGCTAACGAATGACTGGAACGACTAGGGAAATGTTGTGTGACAGCGAAAAATACAAAGCAATGACTTGCAAATGACTTGCAAAGACTTGCAAACGACTTAGGACGACTTATGGCGGCGAATAACGGCGAATAATGGCGAATGACGACGAATAAGAGAGCTTCTTGCTC
>CAKNEV010000556.1:0-11467 GCA_930272055.1 Rhizopogon roseolus
TAACTCAGTATGATTATACTGAGCGAGGTGCGTGATCACTCAGTATAGTAAGGCTGACTTATTGGGAAGGTCAGGTGAATGGTAACACTCCGGTCACAGCACGTGATGTTGGTAGAATATGACCCATATCTTACGATATCGAATAGCTGGGACCACAGTCTCTGCAACTGTCTGTTCACTACACACGGTCTAAGGCTACTAGTACATGTCTCACGAGCGCCTCTGTTTTTATCTCAGTAATCCGAAGATTTCCAGCGGCAGCATATACCTTCATCTTCCACGTCCCCATCATCTCTTCCGCCCGATCAACGTGGAAATTAAATGAATATGAACGTCAGATCTACCCCGCAATATATCTAACAACTCGTAGAACCTTTGGACGAAGTCAAACCAGAAATATCCTCCGAATAGTTGCTATAACGCCCCTATGACAACCCGAACCATCGACTGCATCTCCCATTATAGACCCCACTCTATCACTGGAGCTGGGGCTCCATTCGCTTGAAGCGCTGCTTCTCTCTGTGCGTGTAGTAGGACACGGAGAATCGTAAGGGGAAGGATACGGTGTCAGAACTTAAACTCTCGTTCGCCTAGCGGAGGACGTGCAAAGGTGACCCGAGGTCTTCGGAGGTTCATGAGCAAGTGTGATTCATTGACTCGTTGTGATCAGTCATTGCGTTCCGAGGACCGAATGACATGTCTATTTACTGACCACACGAGTCTTTCGACCGACAATTAGGGTGCTGCTCCCTGCCAAGCTAATTAGAATGCGAAAATATGTCTCCAGAAGGACTAAAAGCGCTCTTGGTGATGATGGGATCAGAAATCAGAGCTGCTGACAGAGACATGCGTGAGATCGAAAATGCTGGTATAAAAGGCTATTAGCAGCAGTCAGAATTTCAGAAAGCGCGCAGGTAAGTCGTGCGAAACGTGAAGAGCAGCTGAGACTGCTGAGTAGACTGACCCACCACATATTTATACGCGTTCCTTATAATTAGAAAATAGGACGCGATTGGCTCAAGTAATAATGATCGTGAAGTACTACTTCCACTCGCGCGATTCCCCATTCCGCACTCCAAGAAACGGGAACGCACGAAATTGATACCGTTGACGCGATAGTATGTCCAAACAGGATCGAAAGATAGATCCCAGCCGAGTCAGGCAACTGTCATTCCAAACAAGGGTTCAATGAGAGCACACAGCCTGAAAGCTGTGCAATGATACAGTACCTATCACGCACCGCAGACGATTCAGAGTGCACTTTGATCTCATCTCATGACGCTCACGTTTGACGCAACTTTGGACCTTTGCTCAAAGCGTGTGTACAACATCGGCTCTCCCAATAACTACATTTCTTGGTGAGTGATGGCATAAACAAATCGCAGATGGCACCTGACAGTGCTGCGGTGTGAGTCACAATCCTAGGCAATCAGCATGTCTTTGGCAGATACTGGGACACAAGAGACACCAGAAATAAGGCCCTGCCAGAAATTTGAAGGCAATACTAATTGGGTCACGGGTGTCATATACCTGCCAGACGAGCAGCAGATCATGACATCTTCGTATAACAAATCGTTGCGAGTGTGGAACTTGCAGAGTGGAAAACAGACTGCGAACGACAGACGAGATGGAGGAAGAAGAATAGCATTGTCTCCAGACGGGAAAAAAGTAGTTAGCGGGGGTTTGGACGGTGGTCTGAAGTTATGGGACACTAACACAAGCAAGGTGATCGCCGAGTGGGCAGGACATGCAGACTATGTTAGATCTGTGTGCTGGAGTCAAGGCAGCAGGAAAGTGATGAGCGGACACGACGATAGGACCGCAAGAGTGTGGGATGTGGAAAGCGGAAAGACTGTCCTAGCAATCGATACCGGGCTTGCCGTTGTGGAAGCGGTCATCTACTCACCGGACACAACCATGATTGGGACAGGTGGAATTAACGGCGAGGAGAATGAGTTTATCAAAATCTGGGACGCGAAGACAGGCGAACTCATCACAAATCTCAAAGGACACACAGAGAAAGTGTTTTGCCTAGCTTGGACTGCAGATGGAAGCACGCTCGTCTCTGGGTCATATGATTCCTCGATTAGGATGTGGAATACAACAACTTGGCAGCAGATCCATGTTTTGACAGGGCACACGCACGCTGTCCGTGGTATTGCAATATCCTTAAATGGCCCTATCCTTGCAAGCGCATCTTGGGATAACACTGTGCGACTGTGGAACCTCGAGAATGGCCTGCCTATCGGTTCGCCACTCCAACATCCAGATCATGTTCAATGCGTGTCGTTTTCGACAAATGGAAAGCTACTAGCCACTGGCTGCTGGGACAACAATGCATACTCATGGGATATCTCTGACATTCTTAGAGAAGCTGGCCTCTTGGATCCAACCGTGAGCTCGCTATTTCTCATCTCTCTACCAACTGAACGATGACGCTCTATCCCAGGACTGCGATAAGTTGTCGATTAATGTATGCGCATTTGTAAATACATCTTATTCGGTTTAACACATGCACTCCAGGTTGATGCTACACGGCATCCTGGCCGCGGGCGCGAAGATGTTCTCCGAGTACCCGCGAGATTTTTTGACAATGCACTTTATCATCCTGAATTCGAAGTAACGTCATTCGCATGTCATTGTGTTTTTTTCCTGACTTCCGCATTCTCAGTCCTCTAGGCGCCCCGTACCGCCCTCCTCTGCACGCCAACATGATCTCGCTGTGAATCCATCTTCTCATCGACACCCACTCCTTGGCCGCATCTCCTCGTTGTTCCTACGAAACCACAATAACAGACGTGATACACTGCCCCGGCCGCCCTTTCTGCAGTCGGTCCGGAGCATGTTCGTTCACTTACCACATGGACGGAATTATGAGGAGGTTAAGTTGCAAGAGCATCGCTTAGCAGTAGTCGACGTCCCGTTTACACGGGGCAAACCGGTAAGTCGCTCCTTTTTCCATCTCAGACGTTCGACTCCAATGGAATCACACAGAGGAACTATTCAGCGGGAGAATTGCGGAGGAGGGAAGAGAAAGAAAAACAGAAAGCAATGCAAGCGAAGAACGCAAAGAACGCACAGAATAGGAAGGACACCACGAACGTTTCTGCAGGCAGCTCACCGCCTGCCCAGAGCATCGCCACACAGCAATCTGGCGGAGCGGCTCAGACCCAGCCATCTCCACAAATGCATACCGCTGTCTTCACATTGTCCACCACACCGGCTGCCACTGCTACCTCAGCAACCACCATACCGGTCCCGCCCCCCAGCGCACTCATACCACGAGCTGGACGCTGGAGCCGCTTCTGGTTATTCATCTGTTGTACCTCTGCTCAATATACCGATGGGTCATAATCAATACAAGATTTCGATCCTTCAAAATGTGTTTCTATCATGTTTTCGTATATTTTCATTGGTGCGCTCTACCAACAACTCCAACTTCACATCTCTATATCACTTATATTTTCGTACTCGCTCACCACGACACGCAATCTGTTTTTCATGACATGAGCGATCGCCTGTCGTTGCCAGCGCATTGTGGCATAAGTATCGTCCCTAAAGAATAATTATGAGAACTCATTTCTCTTCAACGTAACGATATCTTAGGCTGGGCTAGCGCTGGGCACTCGACTTGCCTCCGTGTTGTGTGTCTGCCCGATGTAAATTTGATGTGCTCTGCCAACTCCTCTACTCCCCGCCCTTCTGCACCACGTTTGTCATATGTCGCTCGAGTGTCAATTCCCAAATGATAACATCTCGTTCGATACGTTGCAAAGTAAGTAGTCAACTTTCCTGAGCCAAGAGTAAGAATAACATAAAAAAAACAGCCAACGTTGAATCGGGTGTGGATTCAATGTCGCCAAGTTTACAAACAGAGGGGAATACAAAAAAAAATCAAGATCGTAAATGGGATGGTGAGACCGCTTCCTCCACACGAAGTTACAATTAGAAATATAGATACATAATACGGCAAGCTTAAGGAAAGGACAAGGTGACGCAAAGAAAGGTGGATGAATATAAAATTATGTAGGAGACACGAAGCAGAACAGAGATATGTAAGCAACGTGCGAAATAGATAGGCTAACCAATGAGATACCTCATATTTTTCCTTCCACTTTTTATGCTGTAGTCGCTTGCCACACAATCGGGGATGACTGTAGTGGCAAAACAGAATTTTGGCAAGATAGATAGCCGGTGGTGAGTGAGCGCCCAACTCTTATTCCGAACAAGGGTTGAGAGCACAGCCTGAAACATGTGCAAGTACACGAGGATACAGCACATATCACGCACCGCAGACCTGTAGTTCACTCGACCCTCATCCCATAACGCTCGCGACTTTCGACCTTCGTTCGAAGCGTATCTTGTGATCGAAATCCATACACTTGTGAGTGACAGCATAGACAAGTAGCAGACGACAGTTGACGGTGCTGCTGTGGCTAGTCGCAATCCTGGGCAATCAGCATGTCTTTTTCAGCTGCTGCCAGTGGGATGAAAAAGACACTAGCAATAAGGCCCTGCCAGAAATTTCAGGGCCACAGTGATTGGGTCAGGGGCGTGATACACCTGCCAGGCGAACAGCGGATTATGACTTGTTCTTTCGACGGTTCGCTGCGAGTATGGAGTTTGAAGACTGGAGAACAGATTGGGGGTGCCTTGTGGGACGGATACGCAGTGTCCGCTATTGCATTGTCTCTGGACGGGAAGAAAGTGGTTTGCGGGTGTGCGAATGGTGCTGTGAAGTTTTGGGACATTGACACAGGCAAATTCACCGCTAATTGGACAGTGAACACCAGCTTTGTCACATCTGTGTGCTGGAGCCGAGACTATGGGCAAGTGGTGAACGCATCTTACGATGGGACAGCAAGAGTGTGGGATGTGGAGAGCAGAAAGACCATCCTAGCGATCGAGACTGGGCTTAGCGAATTTAACGCAGTGATCTACTCACCAGACATGACTATGATTGCAACCGGTGGGGATACCAAGGATTTGGAGGAGTTTATCAAAATCTGGGATGCGAAGACAGGCAAACTCATCACAAATCCCAAATCCCAAAGGACACACAAAGCAAGTGCTTTGCCTAGCTTGGACTGCCGACGGAAGCACGCTCGTCTCTGGGTCACATGATCACTCGATTAGGACGTGGAATACAACAACTTGGCAGCAGATCCTTGTTTTCACGGGGCACACCAGCGTTGTCTCTGCTATTGCAATATCCCCAAATGGCTCTATCCTTGCAAGTGCATCTTGGGACAACACGGCGCGACTGTGGAACCTCGAGAATGGCCTGCCCATCGGATCGCCACTCCAACATCCAAGTATTGTTGAATGCGTGTCGTTTTCGACAGATGGAAAGCTACTAGCCACTGGCTGCGGGGACAACAATGCATACTCATGAGTCATGGGATATTTCTGGCATTCTTGAAGAAGCCGGCCTCCTGAATCCGAACGTGAGTTGACCATTTCTCATCTCTCTCTACTAACTGACGTGCTATTTCAGGACTGCGACAAGCCGTTGATTGATGTATGCACATTTATAAATACATCTCACTCAATTTAACGCACCCATTCCAGGCTGATATGACACGGCGTCCTGCCCGCAGACGCAGGGATGTCCATCGAATACCCCCGAGATTTTTCGACGATGCACCTCGTCATCCTCACGTATGTCATCAGTATCTCATCGTAGTTTCTTCTGACTTCTGTGTTATTTATATCAGCCCTCTACAACACACCACCTATCCCCATCCTCCGCAAGCCAATACAATATCACTGGGCATCCATCTTCACATGGACGCACTCATCTTGGCCGCCTCTCCTCGTTATTCCAACGCAACTACAATACACACGATGCACCATACCGACCGAGTTTTCTCGAGTGGGCACGAAGCAAGTCATTGCACCTGCCACACAGGCGGGATAACGAGGGCATCCAATTGCAGGCGCGTCTTCCAGCGGTAGTCGGCGTCCCGTTTACACGGGGCAAACCGGTAAGTCATTCTTCTTCCACCTTGGATGTCTGACTCCAACGGAATCACACAGAGGAACTATTCAGTGGGGGAATTGCGGAGGAAGGAAGAGAAAGAAAAACAGAAAGCAATGCAAGCGAAGAACGTAAAGTATGTACAGAACAGGAAGGACACCACCAACGTTTCTGCAGGCAGCTCACCGCCTGCCCAGAGCATCGCCACACAGCAATCTGGCGGGGCGGCTCAGGCCAAGCCATCTTCACAAATGCATACCACTGTCTCCGCATTGTCCGCCATACCGGCTGCCGCTGCTACCTCAGCAGCCACCATACCGGTCCCGCCCCCTAGCGCACTCATACCACGAGCTGGACGCTGGACCCGCTTCTGGTTATTCATCTGCTGTACGTCTGCTCAATATACCGATGGTGATAATTAATACAAGATTTTCATCCTTCAAAATGTGTTTCTATCATGTTTTCGCATATTTTCACTGGTGTGCTCTACCAACAACTCCAACGTTAACTCCACGTCTATATATGACTCATATTTTCGTACTCGCTCACCACGACGCGCAGTCTGTTTTTCATGACACGAGCGATCACCTGTTGTTGCCAGCCCATTGTGGTAGAAGTATCGTCCCTAAAGGATAATTATAAAAATTTGTTTCTCCTCGACGCAATGATACCTTGGGCTGGGCTAGCGCTGGGGACTGGACTCGCCTCCGTGTTGTGTGTCTGCTCAATATACCAGCGGTCATCATCAGTTTCTGTTCTTCAAAATTTGATGTGCTCTGCCAACTTCTCCACTCTTCGTCTTCTGCGACACGTTTATCATAGCGTTGGACGACGTCGTCGCTGAGACAGAGAATAAAGTTATGAAGGTCGAGGACGACCACGATGAGTGGCAACGACTGCGCTACGAGTAGACAAACTACTAGGCGTTGATACGCTCCTCATCATTTAAGATCACAGGATGCGATTAGCTCAAGCAATATCGATAGTCGTCAAGCTGGTGCCATCTCCACTTGCGCGACCCCCTATTCCGCATTCAACAATCTTAGTGTTCAAATGCACGATATTGATACTGTTGACGCGAGAGCCCGAGTTCGGCCATGCACACATTTGTAGGGATAGATGCCAGCCAAATCACGACGAGCAGGCGCCCAACCCTTATTCCGAACATGGGTTGAGAGCCTGAAACCTGTGCAAGCACGCGAGCATACAGCATGTATCACGTACTGCAGATAATTCTACATAACTTGTAGTGCACTGTTATCTCATTTCATAACACTCACGTTTAACGCAACTTTCGACATTCATTTAAAGCGTGTGTACAACATTGGCTCCTCATAACCACACTTCTCGGTGAGTGATGGCATAAACAAGTCGCAGATGGCACCTGACAGTCCTGCAGTGGTGAGTCACAATCCTAGGTAATCAGCATGTCTTTGCCAGCTGCTGGGACACAAGGGACACCAGAAATAAGGCCTTGCCAGAAATTAATTATTTAGGAGACACAAAGCAGAACGGAGATATGGAAGCAGCAAAATAGATAGGCTAACCAATGACAGCATAAAAGTGGAAGGAAAAATATGAGGTATCAGTCGCGTGCCATACAATCGGGGTTGGCTGTAGTGACAAAACAGACTTTTGGAAGGATAGATAGCCGATGACGAGTAAGCGCCCAACTCTTATGCCGAACGGGGGTTGAGAGCGCAGCCTGAAATCTGTGCAAGTGTACTTATCACGTACCGCAGACAATTCAAATCTGTAGTCCACTCGCCTCTCATCCCATAACGCTCGCGGCCTTCGACCCTCGTCTGAAGCGTATCTACTGATCCAAATCCATACACTTTGTGAGTGATGGCATAGACAAGTAACAGACGACAGTTGACAGTGCTGCGGTGGTTAGTCGCAATCCCGGGCAATGAGTATGTCTAATTCAGCTGCTGCTAGTGGGACGCAAACCACACTAGCGATAAGGCCCTGCCAGAAATTTGAAGGCCACAGTGATTCGGTCTGGGGTGTGATACACCTGCTAGGCGGACAGCAGATTATAACTTGTTCTTCTGATGGTTCGCTGCGAGTATGGAATTTGAAGACCGGAGAACAGATTGGGGATGCCTGGCGGGACGGAGAAGACGGAGTGTTGGCCATTGCATTGTCTCTTGATGGGAAGAAAGTAGTTTGCGGGTGTGGGGATGGTGCTGTGGAGTTGTGGGACATTGACACAGGGAAGTTCATCGCTAAATGGACAGGGCACACTGGCTTTGTCAGATCTGTGTGCTGGAGCCGAGACTATGGGCGAGTGGTGAGCGCATCTGGAGATGGGACCGCAAGAGTGTGGGATATAGAGTGCAGCAAGACCGTCCTAGCAGTCGAGACTGGGCTTGACATCGTGGAGGTAGTCATCTACTCACCAGGCACGACCATGATTGGGACAGGTGGAATTAACATCGAAGAGAATGAGTTTCTGAAAATCTGGAATGCGACGACAGGCGAACTCATCACAAATATCAAAGGACACACAGAGAAAGTTATTGCCTAGCTTGGGCTGCCGACGGAAGCACGCTCGTCTCTGGGTCATGATTAGGACATGGAACACAACAACTTGGCAGCAGATCCACGTTTTGACGGGCCACACCAACTCTGTCGGTGGTATTGCAATATCTCCGAATGGCCCTATCCTTGCAAGCGCATCTTGGGACAACACAGTGCGATTGTGGAACCTCAAGAACGGCCTTCCCATCGGTTCCCCACTCCAACATCCAAATAATGTTGAATGCGTATCGTTTTCGACAGGTGGAAAGCTACTAGCCACTGCCTGCTGGGACAAGAATGCATACTCATGGGATATTTCTGTCATTCTTGAAGCAGCTGGCCTCTGGAATCCGAATGTGAGTTGGCCATTTCTCACTCTCCACCAAACTGAACCATGACGTGTTATCCCAGGACTACGACAAGTCGTTGATTGATGTATGCACATTTATAGTTCACTCAATTTACATAACACAAGCATTCCAGGCTGATGCTACACGACGTCCTGGCCGCAGGCGCAGGGATGTCCATCGAATACCCCCGAGATTTTTCGACGATGCACCTCGTCATCCTCACGTACGTCATCAGTATCTCATCATAGTTTCTTCTAACTTCTGTGTTATTTGTATCAGCCCTCTATAACGCGCCACCCATCTCCATCCTCCGCACGCCAATACAATATCATTGGGCATCCATCTTCACATAGAGGCCCACACCTCGGCCGCCTCTCCTCGTTATTCCAATGCAACAACTACAATACTCGCGATGCGCCGCCCCGACTGAGCTTTCTTCAGTGGGCACGAAACACGTCCTTTCACTTGCCCCACAGGCAGGATAACGACAACGAGCGCATTCAGTTGCAGGCGCGTCTTCCAGCGGTAGTCGATGTCCCAGTTGTAAAGGGCCAACGGGTGAGTCCAACTTTTTTCCCCTTCTTCCCTGATATTCAATTCTACGTGATATTGTCCAGAGGAATATCTCAGCGGCAGAGATAAGGCTGAAGAAAGAGAAAGCAAAGAAAGCAAAGAAGGCTTCCGCGGGCAACTCAACGCCTCCCCAGACTAGTGTCGCACAGCAATCTGGAGAAGGAACTCAGGCCCAGCTATCTTCAGAACCACATGCTGATGTTTCTACATCATCCACCACACCGGTGATTGCTGGTACTTCCGCAGTGATATCGACCTCGCTTCCCGCCGCAGTGATACCACCGGCCGGTCGCTGGACCCGCTTCTGGCTGTTTATCGGCTGTGTCTCTGCTCGATATAATAATTAATGCGTCGCTCAGGCTATGGGCTACCGTTGCTACTGTGTTGTCCAACTACCCCCTATGATGGTGTGTAGAATCGAAGGATAATGATAAAAACTCGTTTCGTATGTTCCTAAGTAAGTAGTCAGATACATTGTTATTCCACCTCCTGGGATAATTTCAGTATTATTTAAGAGAAAAAGTCGATGTAGAATGAGGCATGAACTTAAAGTCGTCAAGTTTATACACGGGGGGAATATGAAATATCCTGGGTCATTATGTGGACCGGAAACTGGGTACATAATATGGTAAACTTGAGGACATGACCTGAAAGTACGTATTAGATGGCGCAAAGGAAGGACCGGAACGAACATAAAGTTAGGCAGAAACAGAACAGAACGAGAAATGATGTACAAATTAGATAGAGTAGTCGGTACTCTGGGATATGAGCTGCAATGCTGCAGCACAGCCGCCTTAGCGGCACTGCATCCATTGCAGCTTTTCTAGTCACGCAGTATCATGGTAAAAAAAAATGAAATGAGACGCATCTGTTGTACACCGAAATTCCGTTGGTCATATGCAAGTGATTGTCAAAAGGATGGGATGCGCGAAATTGCCATTTCCACTCGTGGGACTTCCCATTCTGCACTCCAAACAAACGGCAACTTGAACGCACGAGATTGATCACATTGACGAAATAGTACGTCCAAGCAAAACAGGATTCTGGAAAGATAGATCCTAGCCAAGTCATGACGAGTAGGCGCCCAATACATAACGAACAAGGGTTGAGAGCACAGCCTGAAACCTGTGCAAGTACAACATGTATCACGTACCGCAGACGATCCAAACTTGCAGTCTCATCTGATAACGCTCACGTTTGACGCAACTTTCGACCTTCGTTCAAAGCGTATCTTCGGATCCAAATCCATACACTTGGTGAGTGGTGGCATACACAAGTAGCAGACGACAGTTGACAGTGCTGCGGTGGCTAGTCGCCATCCTGTGCAATGAGCATGTCTTTTTCAGCTGCTGCCGGTGAGACGCAACAGACACTGGCGATAACGCCCTGCCAGAAATTTCAAGGCCACAGCCATTGGGTCAGGAGCGTGATCCACCTCCTGGGCAGACAGCGGATTATGAGTTGCTCTGTTGATGGTTCGTTGCGAGTATGGGATTTGAAGACCGGAGAACAGATTGGGCATGCCTGGCAGTATGGAGCGTTTGCTATTGCATTGTCTCTGGACGGCAAGCAAGTAGTTTGTGTGTGTAGGAATGGTGCTGTGAAGTTCTGGGACATTGACACAGGCAAGTTCATCGCTAAATGGAAAGGTGACTCCAGCTATGCCGCATCTGTGTGCTGGAGCCGAGACTATGGGCGAATGGTGACCGCATCTAGAGATGCCGCAACAGCAAGAGTCTGGGATGTGGAGAGCGGAAAGACTATCCTAACAATTGAGACCGCGCTTAGCGAACCTGGGGCAGTCATCTACTCTCCAGACATGACCATGATTGCGACCAGTGGGGATAGCAATGATTTGAAGGAGTTTATCAAAATTTGGGATGCGAAGACAGGCAAACTCATCACAAATCTCAAAGGACACACAAAGGAAGTTGGTTTTCTAAGCAGCCGAGGAACGAGGTTGCGTAGAATTTAGACTTCGTGTGCCACGGTAGTGCGGCACGTGGCTCTCTTGTCTCCGCACTGCGCTGCGCTCGGC
>CAKNEV010000557.1:0-11460 GCA_930272055.1 Rhizopogon roseolus
CGACAATCCGAATGGGACCGCGCACTTCATGATGCGCTCAAGGTGAGATACCCCGACCTCCTCATTAAGATAAACTAACGCGTATGTAGTATGAGACATTCATACCACCCTCAAGGACGCTGGCCCTGAAGAACTCTTGTTCATTATCGATGTAAATACATCAACCAACAAGGTGAGTTTCCGTCGAATATAGTCCTGATACTTTCACCCCCAATAATGATGGCAAGCTGTTCATTCCAAGGTGCCAGTGTGTTTCCACCCATGATCCTTGGAGCATAATGTGCCAAGAATGCGCTTGATATAAACTATCGCTTTAAGTATGGCAGCTCTCAATGCATGCACAATTGGCGATTTGACCATGGCTGAAGACACACGGACTGAAGAGATCGGCAATGATGCTGACAATTACAACTCTCATGCCAGTCGCTCAATTGTAATGGCGCGACAATCCGATTGGGACCGCGCACTTCATGATGCGCTCAAGGTGAGATACCGCGACCTCCCCCATTAAGATAAACTAGCTCTCATGGTGGCGTAGTCCATCAGCATCCAGCCGTCTTTGACAGGCTATATTGCTAAGGGCATTGCCCTCTGCGGAAAAATGAACTTTCAGGATGCCATGAAAGCATTTGATATTGCCTTCATGTTCACAGACGCAGATTCAAAGACCATGAACCTTCTTCTGTTGGTCAAGGTGTGTCAATTTCTTCTCGTATGCCGCCTGCTTCATTACGGGTTTCAGGCCATTGCACTATTCAATGCAAATCAACATGAGGAGGCAATGTCACGCGTCAAAGAGCTTGTCACAACGTGTCTTAATGCTGATAAATTCGCATGTAGTGTCGTGGAAGTGAGTATCATGCACTCAATCAAGGCAGATTTGCGCGTCAAGACTGACTTCATAACTTCGCACGTCAGGCGTACCTACACGTCCAACTTGGAGTTTGTGCGCCGGATCATAACGAAGCTGCCAACCACTTCACTGCTGCTGTTGAAAGCATTCATTTCTCATCTCAATCAGCAATTCATTCTAAATATGAAGTCCTTGTATATTTGAGTTGATACAATTGATTATATACATCAGGATTTCTGAGTGATGGTTTGAGCACGCTTTGTTCACCAAGATGAGCTGGCACACAATGACCCTGTGCTATGCAATGCGAATGATGATGATGATGATGATGCTACACTATGAACATGCAGGAACTCAGTTTACATGTTGACTAAGCTCTAGGAAATGGTCCGAGAGGCTCTGAGTGGCTATCCCTGCCCTTGGGACCACTACTAGTCCACCGTTCTCCCCTATTTTATTGATTGATTAATCATTGATTCATGATTGTTATCATTGCTTCATGATCGTTATCATTGATTCATGATCGTTATTATTGCTTCATGATTGTTATCATTGCTTCATGATCGTTATTATTGCTTCATGGTATGCACCTTCCTGGACGACTTCCACGTACATCCAGCTTCCGCCACGCCAGACAGAACATCGACCGTTGCAATTTTCACGTCCCCTCTTGCTCAAGACTAGCCTTTTGAACGGCGCTAGATGCGAGTAGTAAATTGATACCTTGGGCACTTTTGCCAGGTAGAGTTGATCATTTGGTTAGCTCACCCACGAATCGCCTAAGTGCGCCGCAAAAACATCTTCATACGAAGTCAGAAACGTCTAGTGAGTCACGATCGACTGTTTCAAAGCAAAGTTCCTAATGAGCAATGCTTTGTGGACAAGAACCGAAGTGAAAGAGGATAGGTCCGTTGACTCACCAGAAACCTGTACCTTCCGAACAACTCATTCCACTGTAAATTCTCTAGTGGCTGTTCTCACATACGATCGAATATCGTTGAGGTGCCCAGCGACCACTATGCCTCCTCCAGCCACCGCCAAGATGAAATCGAGGTCTGCGATAAAACCCCGCCAGACGATGCGAGGACACACTAAATGGGTAACAAGTGTTGCACACCTGTCCGACGGACGGCGGATCATCACATGTTCGTTGGATGGTTCACTTCGACTATGGAACCGAGAGAGCGGAGTACAAGTTGGCAATGACTGGCGTGATGATGGTGAAGAACGAATGTGGAGCATAGCGTTGTCTCCAAATGGCAAGACAGTTGCTAGTGGAAGCAGGGATGGGACAATAAGATTGTGGGACATTGAGACGAGGAAAGTTGTCGCTAGATGGACCAGACATACTGATGCGGCAAGGTCGTTGTGCTGGAGTGTAGGTGGTGAACGAATGGTGAGCGGGTCTAATGATGGGACGATGAGAGTATGGGATGTCGAGAGCGACGACACGGTTCTAGGTCCGATCCAGACTGGGCACCGGTCGGTGTGCGCGGTGATGTACTCACCCGACACAACAAAGATTGCGACCGGCGGTTACCTCGAGAATGCATTAAAAATCTGGGATGCAAAGACAGGCAACCTGCTTTCCACAATCGAACACGATTCTTATGTTTGGAGCTTGGCATGGACCTCGGATCAAAAGAAGCTTATTACCGGATCATCTACCTCGATTAGGATATTCGACACTGCCACATGGCAGCAAATCGCCATTCTCGAGGGTCACACAAAAGCTGTTGTCTCCCTCTCCTTGTTTCAGAACGACCGCCTACTCGCGAGTGGATCATTTGATAAAACAGCGCGACTATGGAATCTCGAAACGAATCTCCCAGTTGGTCCACCCATACAGCATCAAGATCAAATCCGTAGTGTAGCAATTTCTGCCGATGGAATGCTGCTAGTCACGGGTTGCGACGACAAAAACGCGTACATATGGGACATTCATACCACCCTCAAGGATGGCGGCCTTGAAGAACTCCTGTCCATTCTCGATGTAAATATGTCAACCAGTGTTCCATCACAACACTCACAATATTCACTTTCAGATGCCGCAAGGTGGACTCAAACAGAAGGTATTGTTCATTGTTCTTTCGTGCAGATCACACCAATCTCTCACTTGCAGGCCACAGCTCCAAATTCGTTAATGGACGTACGTGACCTGCTTGCTACCCTTGGCCATGAATGTGATCATCGACATCTTAGACCGATGCTACGCAGCGTCAAACCGAGCACGAGTACGCATCTCATCGTCTCATTGTGCCCAAGCACGCTTTGTCGGATGATCCTCCAGATGAACAGGCGATATACGAGGTACCTACTTTCTTGCCGATTTCTCTGCCATTCGTTAACTGATATGACTCAAGCACACTCCATTTATGAATGCTCCAGAGGATGAGGCGGAAAATAAGGTAAGTTTCCGTTGAATTTAGTCCTAATACCGTAGCCCCCAATAATGACGTCAAGGTTCACTCCAAGGTGTGTTTCTATCCATGATCCTTGGAGCATAATGTATTAAGAATGCGCTTGATATAGATCATTGCATTAAGCATGGCAGCTTTGAATGCATGCATAATTGGGGATTTGACCATGGCTGAAGACACGCTGACTGAAGAGATCTGCAATGATGCTGACAATTACAACTCTCATGCCAGTCGCTCAATTGTAATGGCGCGACAATTCGATTGGGACCGCGCACTTCATGATGCGATTAAGGTGAGATACCGCGACCTCCCCCATTAAGATAAACTAGCTCTCATGGTGGCGTAGTCCATCAGCATCCAGCCGTCTTTGACAGGCTATATTGCTAAGGGCTCTGCGGAAAAATGAACTTTCAGGATGCTATGAAAGCATTTGATATTGCCTTCATGTTCACAGACGGAGATTCAAAGACCGTGCACCTTCTTCTGTTGGTCAAGGTGTGTCAATTTCTTCTCGTATGCCCCATGCTTCATTATGGGTTTCAGGCCATTGCACTATTCAATGCAAATCAACATGAGGAGGCAGTGTCGCGCATCAAAGAACTTCTTACAGCGTGTCCTAATGCTGATAAACTCGCATGTAGTGTCGTGGAAGTGAGTATCATGCACTCAATCAAGGCAGATTTGCGCGTCAAGACTGACTTCCTAACTTTGCACTTCAGGCGTACCTGCGTGTCCAACTCGGAGTCTATACGCTGGATCATAACGAAGCTGCCAACCACTTCACTGCTGCTGTTGAAAGCATCCATTTCTCATCTCAATCTGCAATTCATTCTAAATATGAAGTTCTCGTATTGGTGAGTTGATACGATTTATTATATACGTAACTGCATGCTTTGTCCAGCTCTTCGGGTGGGATCTCAAGTCCTTGTGGAAAACAGCGAATCAGAAGCGATGCAATGCACTCTTTCGGGCCGGTAGAATCAAACAAGCCTTCCAAGCTTATCAATACATGATGGACATAAGTGACGAAACAACGAGATCCGACTGCATTGATTGGTCCACTGGTCAGTTCTCATTGATACCAATAAGCTTCGATTTTCATCCGCACCATCTCCGCATCAGGTTTCAAGAAACGTTGTCGGGCGCATTATGCCACCAAAGGAGATGCTGCCTTCGCTGCGGGAAAGCACGAGGTGGCTATTAAACTATACTCGGCGACGATCGACCTCGATCCCGCAAAAGCTAGCATCTTTGCAAATCGTTGTAACGCCAAGTTGAAAACAAAGCAGTGGGAGGAAGCACTAGCTGATGCGCAAAAGGTATGATGCTACCTATTGTCTCGTCACCATTTCTCTTTTTCCTTCTCCCATATGTAGGTCATCGAACTGGACCCTTCGTCTTATGTTGGATACAAATTGAAGCACGCGGCTCTTCATGGAGCGCAACAGTATGATGAAGCGATCATGGTCTTTGAAGTCATGCTGTCCAAGTTGGACGATGCTCCCGACGTGGAAATAAGAAGTAAGCCCTGAGTTACATGTACCCGAAGATGCTTCATCATTTCTCCAGAGCTCCGCCGCCAGTATGTCAGTTCATCAGAAGCGGCGGCGGCTATTCAAAATGTCATCGACATTCGACTCGACAACATCCCACATCGTCTATTTAACACCTTCACTGGGCGCTTATGTGATCGTGTGGCACAGATAAATGCCTTCAAAACGAGCACAGAGTACAAGGAACTTTTATCATTATCAATCAAGGGTGCAGACATCCGAATGACACATATTGAACGAGTCGTGGTGATGTACTTCAGTTACGCCATGTTGTCACACCGGTGGGAGGAGACCGAGCCGCTGCTACAAGACATCCAGGACAAGGTCGTGTACGATTGAAACTCCGTTGGCGGCGTTGTGAAGTTGCAGGCATTCTGCAACACTGCTCGTGACGCGGGGTATCGATGGGCATGGATTGACACGTGTTGCATTGATCAGACTAACAATGTCGAGGTCCAAAAATCGGTCAACTCCATGTTCATCTGGTATCGCCACTCAGCGCTTACGATCGTGTACCTGTTGGATGTACCGCCTTCGTCGAAGTCGGGTGCACTGGCAAAGAGCGTTTGGAACAAGAGGGGATGGACAGTTCAAGAATTCCTAGCTCCGGAAGTCGTTCTCTTCTATCAGAATGATTGGACGCTGTATCTGGGCGATCCCTCTCCAAACCACAAGGAGTCTTCTGCAATCATGCACGAGTTGGCAGATGCGACGGGCATAGACCCACGGGCCCTCGTTGCCTTTCGTCCAGAGATGAAAGGCGCCCGAGAGAAACTGCAGTGGGCGTCAGCGCGTGTCACCACGTTGCAAGAAGATATGGCGTACTCGTTATTTGGCATCTTCGGCATCCACCTACCCGTAATTTACGGCGAGAATAAGCAAAACGCGCTTGGGCGGCTCCTGCAGGAAATCGTGGCTCGGTCAGGCGATATTTCTGCTCTGGACTGGGTTGGAAGACCTTCAGAGTTCAATAGTTGTCTGCCAGCCGACATTACTTCATACAAAGCTCTGCCACACACATTGCCATCTCTTTCTGAAGATCAGATTCAAACATTTATCTCCTCATTGCGAAAGACCGTGACTGTAGCTTCGGCTTGCAAACTTTATAACCTGCTCGAAAACCTGAGCGCCCCCCGATTTGCCAACTGCAGGCTACACCTGCCTTGCATCACGTTTCCCGTCACCGAAGTCATCCGGGGCCATGCTCGTGACCAGAAGGTCACTTACGAAGTCAAGGTCAATGGGCTCATGGACTTGCTAATCACCACAGAAGACGAGTTGCCCACTCGGCGGACATTGTTACTTGTCTATCCGTGGAATCGTGATCTCCTCGAGCAAGATTACCCCGCGCCCCACCCCCCTGATACAAATGAACAGGGTGGAACGGGGCCTTTCTGGCAGGTATCGCGATTGAATGGTCGCGTTCGTCAGCATCATTCGGAGTCTCACATGCGAGCACTGCGATTAATTGTTCGACTTGGACGGTCTTTCCGCGTGGTTTTGCTAGCACAACACGGCGGAGAATATAAGAGAATTGCCACAGACCATCATATCGTTGCAGACGTCCAAGAGAAGGCATTTGTTCGCAAGACGACGGGCATCAAGACAATAGAGATATTGTAGTTGTTTAATTTGAGGGACACTTTTGTGCTTGACCTTTATAGTCGTACCACATCAATGAGAGGTCATGTCGGGAATATACTGATGGGGTGCGCAATTGTTTCTAGTCAGAAAGAAAACCACTTCATAACATTCAAAATCAATGATTTCAACTACTCAATGTCCCTGGCATCAGTATACAACCCATGTGCGACCTGATCTGCAATAGCCTCCTCGTGGTCAAGGGGTCCGTAAGACATCCCGAGTCATCGTTATCAGCACCCATCTCAGATGCCTCGGTCTCTTTCATATTTTCGATATTTTCAGGAACCTCCTGGTCCTCCGTCCCACTAGAGCGTACCAGTACTATGCACCTTATCGCCCTCGTTGTCGCTAGATGCTGGTGCTGGTTCTGTTGCTGCATCGGTCTGATCAAGCTTCACCAGGTTAATCTCCTTTTCGTCTTCAATGACTGACGCATCTAGTGCAAGCATCTGGCTCTTGATGTTCTTCTGTTCATCCTTGGCGAACACATCCCGCCCATGCTCCGCCGCGTCCAGTGTGATGGTCTAGGCGTCGCTACCGCGTGTTGCCCGAGCCTCTCGTCAAATACGATGGGCTCACCGCCGATAGCCGCAATAGAAGTGAACCGATTCAAAGTAGGTACAGTAACTCTGAATACCGAGAGTACTGTCCAAATCAACATTCAGCCAGAAAGTTCGTTCATGACTTATCTCGGATTTATCTCGTCCAGGCACTTATTACTAGTAGACCCTCGTCGAAATCAGACCTTTGGACGTGACGTAACATGAAATACTCACCATCGACATTCCACGTCTTAACCCATTGTGCACTCGTGCACTTCGTTTTCGTCTAAGGATCGCTATAGGCGAGGAGGACTGAACTTCGAGAATATCATAGTCGATATGATCATGAGGACAGCAGCGATCTGCAACCGGATCTTCGACCGTAGAGTCGAAGTGACGAGGTCAAAGACTACGCAGTTGAGCAAAGAACGAAGTACGGCACAGGGAAATAGCAATGAATGAAGGACTGGCGGGCCATGAGGAAGAAGGGGAAGTAATGCAAGCAGTATCTGACGAAGAGGAAACCGCAGCCGCAGAGGGAATCGTACTCTTGACTACCTTAGCTATAACAGGACTTGAATGTGGATCAAAAATGAAAACAACACCAGGCCGCACATATCGTCAGATTGTGCTGCAAATTGATGCTTGAGACCTTAAAGAGAACGAATTCATGCGCAATCGAACAGAGGTTTGACCAGCGTTGACAGTGAGTCAAGCATGTAAAGACTTCTCTGGACTTCCTGCATGCCAAGTAAAGCAGGCCGATATAGTCGGACACGTCACCAGTATATTGGTCTTCGTTGAACACGTGCAATTCATCCAATATCCAAAGGCTGATGCCTCCTTGAAGCGTTTCAAGGTTTAATCGTAGGTCAACTGGATACGCGTCAACCACGTGGATCAGCGATCATATAATCCAGATCGATGTGACTTTGTTGCGAGGTCAGGCGGATGTATAGACTGCAGGGTATCGTTCACCAAGTCGGGGATATACAACAGCAGCTGGCGAACATCAATCATATCGAGGTGGGTGAGTAGCACATCAGCGACGCGGGTCGACGATGCATAGGCGGGGAATGGATTCTCATACGATCTCTGCAACCCGATCGAGCATGGCAGAAGCATCGACGCCGTAATCAAGAGCCTTATATTGCGTGCTGGAGGAAGTTATCCCATGTCTCAAATTCGTCATTGGCCATATCAAATGCGTTCAATATCCTAATGCAAGGTTAGTGCTTGTAATGACAGGGTTCCATGGGGCCGTACCCAGAGGAACACCAGGCATTAAGGCAGCTCCTTCCAAAGGTCCCTCAGCGATCCTCTGTCAACTTCTCAACGAAGCAGCCCCAGACAAGGCTTTGAACTCCTGGCTCATACGACACCATGACCATGGCGTGCGATCTCCTCGTCCAGAATCTCTGTAGATCGTTCACTTTGCAAACGACAAGAACTTCCGCGCAGAGGTAGGCCAGGTGTTTCTTGGCATCATCTGGAGAATCTGTCTTCCAGACACGATTAACTTCAACCCGGCAGAACGAAGTAGATTGTTTGGGAAAGTGGTCTGCATCACAGCCCATAATTCTCTGATGACGGTTGGTTTAAGAGCAGCATTGGACCGTGATAGCAGCACGCTCCGCTTGCGAGACATAACAGGACTGGCGTGCTGAGGTGTGGGAGGTCCAATCTTGGACGAAAGGTCGAGCTTAGGGTCACGAAGAATGTCTACAAGTATCGTAGCTGGTTTTGGTTGCGAAGTCAATAGTTCCATCGTCATTGCTATTGCCTAACACCAGCATGAGCATCGCGCAGACGACTAGTTAACTGAGACACACCTTGCAAGACCGCTATATTGGCCTTCAATAATCCTTCACATATAGCAAGGACTTCGATCTACGTCCAAATAATCAGTCATACAACCAAGACCTAAGGTGCGACTAATCGGTGATCCGCTATCCTCTAGCAGCTCAAGGCACCGAAGTCCAGATCTCCAGATGTCAAAGAGGTTATCGAACACCCAGCCGCGGGATACTAGGATGCGTCACCTTTGCTGATGAAGAAGGAGACACATATGGGCTGGGATGCACAGACATTTTGTTCGTGGGCAGCGTTTGTCTGCAATTGGTGCACTCTCGACGAAGGGAATGATTGCTTCGGCTGTCGACTGTGTCCATGATACAAGTAAACGCTGTAAGCTCGTCCGAGTCATAACTGTCTGGAACAATTGCTGGTGTGGGGTATTGCCGCTTGACCATGTGGTGTGGAAGTACATACTAATCTACAAGTTCAAACCGCTCATTGAGTATTCATTGAGTGCTCATTGAGCTGAGTTTGATTTCACCCTGTCGCTTATGTAAGTGCCTCTCCACCAATGAGAATGCTCGCTTACATAAGCTGAAGAGAGCTTATTATAAAATTGTGAACGTAAACTAAAAGCCTTTTCTCAAATGCTACTTACTAAATGAGACGCGTCATAGGCTTTACTAACTACCATATTTTGACCATATTATGATAGCCGGATCCCTCCTACAAAGTTTTTCACTCTTCATGTTATCTTTTGGGTATCTTTCCGCTGGCTTTCTTATCTCGTTCTCTGACTTGGTGTACATAGACGTTCCTTGCTGAAGGCGTATGTTCGAGTATCGCGTCGGGTCTTTTGTTTATCCTCAGCATAACTGTCATCTCACATCATTTCGACGGAAACGCATACTAGTCATGACTTTTGTCGCTTCAGGCTCATCGCTTACTTGTGCAAGAGCGCTTAATATGCATACACAGCATTGTGTAATTTGTCAACCGACAATCGAACACGAGGTATCATAACTCCTGATACGCGCCTTACTGGACGACTTCCACGAACACACCCAGCTTCCGCCTCGACAGACAAAACATCAACCATTACAAATTGCAATTTTGAGGTCGTCCCTCTAGTTTAAGACTAGCATTTTGAAGGGTGCTGGGCGTGAGTAGTAATTGATACCTTGGGCGCTTTTGCCAGGTAGAGTTGACCATTTGCTCAGGTCACCCACGAATGCCACAAGTGCGCCGCAAAACGTATTCATACGAAGTCAGAGACGTCCAGTGAGTCAGGATCGACCGTTTCAAAAGAAATTTGCTGATGAACAATGCTTCGTGGGCATATATTGAAAAGAACCGAGGTGAAAGAAGATAGGTCCGTCGACTCGCCAGAAACCTCTACCAACTATAGCGGGCTGCTCTCACATACGATCGAATATCGCCGAGTTCCCAGCACTCACCATACCTCCTCCAGCCACTGCTACGATGAAATCGACGTCCGCGATAAAACCCCGCCAGACGATGCGAGGACACACTGAATCGGTAACAGGTGTTGCGCACCTTCCCGGCGGACGGCGGATCATCACATGTTCGTTTGATGGTTCACTTCGACTATGGAACCTAGAGAGCGGTGTACAAGTTGGCGATGACTGGCGTGATGATGATGATGAACCAGTGTGGATCGTAGCATTGTCTCCAAACGGCAAGACAGTTGCTAGTGGAAGCAGGGATGGGACAATAAGATTGTGGGACGTTGAGACGAAGAAAGTTGTCGCTAGATGGACCGGACATACTGATGCAGCGAGGTCATTGTGCTGGAGTGTGGATGGTGAACGAATGGTGAGCGGGTCTCATGATGGAACGATGAGAGTATGGGATGTCGGGGGCGGCGACACAGTTCTAGGTCCAATCAAGACTGGGCACCAGTTTGTGTCCGCGGTGAAGTATTCACCCGACACAACAATGATTGCGACCGGCGGTCTCAATGAGACCGCATTAACAATCTGGGATGCAAACACAGGCAACCTGCTTTCCACAATCAAACACGATTCTCAACTTTGGAGCTTGGCATGGACCTCGGATCAAAAGAAGCTTATGACCGGGTCGCGTACCTCGATTAGGATATTCGACACCGCCACGTGGCAGCAAATCGCCATTCTCAAGGGCCACAAAGACTTTGTCTTCTCCCTCTCCTTGTTTCAGAACGACCGCCTCCTCGCGAGTGGATCGTGGGATAAAACAGCGCGGCTATGGAATCTCGACACGAATCTCCCAGTTGGTCCACCCATACAGCATCAAGGTGACATCCGTAGTGCAGCAATTTCTGCCGATGGAATGCTGCTAGTCACGGGTTGTGAAGATAGAAATGCGTACGTATGGGACATTCATTCCACCCTCAAGGACGCTGGCCTTGAAGGACTCCTGTCCATTCTCGATGTAAATACATCAATTAGTGTTCCATCAAAACACTCACAAGGTGGACTCAAACAGAAGGTATGGTGCATTGTTCTTTGGTGCAGATCACACCAATTTCTCGCTCGCAGGCTACAGCTCAAAATTCTTTAATGGACGTGAGTGACCTGCTTGCTATACACTTGATCATGAATGTAATTATCGACATCTTAGACCGATGCTACGCAACGTCTAGCGAACCA
>CAKNEV010000558.1:0-11421 GCA_930272055.1 Rhizopogon roseolus
TGTCATCGTTGTCACTGATCTATGCTGCCTTTTGCACTATCTCTCCCCCTAGCGAGTTATTCTGCCCTTGAACTACTACAACGATGGCTACTTCTTGCACGTTTCATGGTATTATTGGCTTTCATCGACCAAATTGGAGAAGACTACTCACAACATCGGCAACCATCCACAAAATGTATTTGCTGATGCAAATGTTTGCCCCCACCACGTTTTTCTCTCACCGCGTAATATGTTCGTCAACGACTTTAATGAGAAGATATTAGCGAAATTACCTGGGGGTTATAAAGTGGCCTATATGTCAATTGACGATCAACACTCATTCATACACAGGCTACAGCATCTTACTTTTTCGTCGTCGAAGCAGAACACGATGCTCTCCATCCACCCGAACAGACCCCAGCATTCAATTCCTCACCATGTTAACGCACCCCGGTATTCCGCCTCACTGCTTAGACTTGCTCCATTCAATGCGATCTCGGTTAAAACAGGGCTGGTGCGAAACACGCGAGTTCGCATAACTCACTTCACCGTCGCTTCATGGAAGTACAGCTATTGCACACGTCGGAGAAGCACTGCATTCCGCTCTCGCGTACAGTAATCGACCTGCGAATGGATCCGTTCGCACACAGACAACTCTATACTGCGTTATCTAGGGTACGAAACAGCGCTGTGCTTATTTAATGACTCGAACCAAAAACTGCGTGAACGTAGTATGCGACAAACTGCTATTGTAATTTACTATTGTCAGAGGACAGTGATTCAACTTGCTTCAATATATTAAAACCCGATGTAATTTACTCACGCGAATCATACGACGCAAAAAATATTCATACAATCCTCAGATTCATCCGACCGAAGGTGATTCCTTGTAATAATTATCCTTTAGCGATAATCCCCGCAGGCGTATCCACATATCAACACTTACGATGTCGATTTTCTGTTGTCTGATGCGTGGTTTTTGTGCGCATCGATGATTCTTTTGCGGAATCGTCAGTTTCTTGCTCTTTTTTGCATCGTTTCAATCTCCCGCATTCTGTGGATATCGACGATGGGGTGGTCGTTGAGTCGACTTCCGGACCTGTGTGCATTCCCACCGTGGACGGCTGGTACCACTCTCGACAGCTGTTTTCTGTTGTGCGATTGGTTGGCTTCTGTCAATCCGGCATATCTCGCCCCGCGATTTTTGCATCCATCTGAAGTAGAGGTTGACAGGCTTCCTGGGGGCCATAATTGGGCACTTCATTGCAAGGTGAGTTTTTCGCAATTGATTAATCCAAATTATCGTCATTAATTCCGTTTCGTTTTGATAGACGATGTTGGAAATGTTGTCTGTGATGATATATTTGTTGTTGGTGTAGAGAATAATGAAAATGCTACCCAAGCGGGTAATTATAATGCTTCGCAAGCGGGTCCATAATCATCCCAATAGATGTGCCACCTCCATCATTTACATGTACGACATTCCCGTAGGAGCGTTCTCTGATCCGCGCATCCTGCCTGACTCCCGCGGGGACTATTTTCTACTCAGACAAAACCAACTCCGTCACTTAAACATATACGACACGCAAGGAAACGGGGGAGGGCTCGTATCAATGGACGAGACATACTCGAAACTACGTCCTGGGACCCTTGTCCTTACCGTTTGTGAATTGCACGTCTACAGGAGGAGCATGGGTACGAGTATGGGCAGGGGAGTATTATGAGACGGGAGGGATGCAGCAATATTAGTCTGCGTTCATTCATCCCGTCCACTCTTCAGCGTCCGTTCCTCCGCGTCCGCCACTCGTCCAGGCTTCTGTTTATCATCGCTCGACATCTACATCTGCATCGATTGTATCCTTCATGACGCACGTCTCTCTCGTCACGCAGTGGCATGTTCATACGGCATCATGACATTCTCAATGCAACTTATAGAGAAATATTCCACTCATCGTTTCTTGGCTCATCATCCCAGCTCATCATCCCTTCCCTTTGTCGCCACCCTCGTCTAACCGCCGTCTCTCCACGCTCCGACACACTCGCGCTGAATGGGGACTTCAAGTGGCTTATGGCCTCAGGTTATCACATATCATGAATTTGTCAAGTCCGAAACACTGCATGAGCTTCGCAGGTACTAGATAGGTTCATGCAGTCGATTTCTCTCCTTCGTCTTTGCTGGTAAAAACTTTCTAACTCTCCCCCGGAAAAAACATCAAGGAAATCCATCAACGCATAACACAGTCTGCATGAGTTACAATAGTACGAAGTCTGTATCCGCATCACTGTCAAGCTCTCCGTCATCCTCTTTATTGACACCATCGAGTACCATCACCCATTTTCTGCTTTCGGCAAGTTGACGATCATGCTCTCTGCACTCTATGACTGCTTGTGCAATGTCTCCCATGACATCCGTATCAGTAAATGTCAGTTCACATAATAATCTGCTAGAAATTGAAGGGATGAAACAACGTAAGAGTGATGATGGCTGTAGCCGAAATAAATGTTAATGGCGAAAGGTGACAAAATGGATATCGTACCCTGTTGACAATTCGTAGGTCCCAAGTTGCCACGATTTTACGCTGCACCGTAAACTCAAGATGTGTCGCAGAAAGAATAGTCAGCCAGGCTTCAATATGATCATCAGGTAATGGCAGGCCGCCGCAGTACTGATAGCACTCACATTCTTCATCAGTAGGGGTCGAGATAATAACATATATATCGCATGCTGTGGTGACATTGGTATCACCAATGTGTGTGACAGTGCACGAAGAGATACCAGTCCAAAAAGTCCGGCGTATTCCCCTGCAGATGATTCAACATAGTAGCGGCAGATGTTAAAACATGTATGGAAATGACTCACCTCAACACGTTAAAGGGGTCTGACATCATCTATCAACGCAAAACCATATCAATCTCAATTTATATCATTTGTTATTAGGGTCGACAAAGCCTTTGATCTGTGCCAGTGTCGACGAAAAAAATTGAAACAGCTGAAGCTCCTTTGTTCATGTTGCCGTTGTTCAGAATCTCAGAATCAATAATCAATCTTTGTGACTCATAACTCCAGTGTCGTTATCTAGGCCTCTCATTATTATCCTCGCTTTTGAACTCGCTGGCCGAGCTCAACACTTTTACCGATTCTTCCCATCATTCTTCCAATACTTGATTAATGATTTCCAATATTGATTCATCGTACGTCATATGCATATATGCATGTTTAGTAAGCATTGTAGCGGCGGCTGCGTGCGCCAATCCCCGACTCCGATGGAACAATACATAGCAAACAAGCATACAAGCGAAGGACAAGGAAATACACTCACATTGTTGCCTCGTCAAATCCCACACGCTCGTATCGGACGAGGTGAAAATGAAAAGGAAGATGAGTTCAATTCCAAACCAATTATCACGGGGCAAAATGAGGCAAATGCTCTCACAGGTGCGTTTGCAGAGAAATAGTCATTCTCATCCGACAGAACCCTCCCCATCGACGATGCGTTTAATGTCGTAAGCGACTAGTTAGCACAAAGAAACGAAAAGACGAAAACACAGGGTAATGTTGACAAAGTTGCGAGCTCATGCCGTCGCGGCACGACGAATATCGTCCATCCGAATCCGAAAATTCTCCACCAAATCTAGATACAATCTAGATCAACACCAACAATAGTCGCTCCGTCTCCGAACATTTAGACACGCGCATATTATATGCTTGTATGGGAACGTCGATCATCGAAACAAAGCCCTCCTCTCCCTTCGGGAAGAGTCGGGGATTCCTGTTGTAACCTCATTCCCGCTGTACCTCATTCTTTGTGCCATTGTCGAAAATGTCCCCGCGCATGACTCGTCTTATTCCTGTGGCTCATCGACAATATTGCCAATGTCGTTACGTGCTAATTTAAGGATCAGCCCTGGTGTTGCGAGCGAGTCTAACATTCACTGTTCTCTACATTCCTCAGAACATGACACGATCCCGTGGACTTTTCTCTAGAGTTTTCCTCAAGCACGGTTGAAAAAGCACTCATTTCGTCATCGCCTCTCGCAGATGCATCTGCCTGTCATGAGACCGAAACACCATGCTCTAGCCAACCGCCGCGTCTGTCCCCTGAGGATTTCTGCCGAGGAAACTACTGATTTGGATATGATGGTTGAAGATGATGAAGATACTTATGTCAGGGTAAGTTATGAGAGCACTTTAGCATATGGCTCATTCACCAAAAATCACTTAGGAGGCTGCATCCATACTCGCAGGCAGAGATTGGGAAGGTGTCCCGGGTGAAGACTTCAATCGCTCCCTGGAGTGCCACTCAGACATGGAAACTGTCATCGTTGTGGAGCCCGGGTGCACTCGCGCAACTACTCCACAACAGGAACGCAAGAGATTCGTGGTAGATAAAGAGCAGCTTCGAGACGCAATCTTTACTACTGCTCATCACTCAAGCAATTTTATTCTCGTCATCGTCCTTCGAGCGGTACGGCTAATGCGCATACCATTATTCATACTACTCTTCTTTATTCTCGACATCGTCCTTCGAGCGGTACGGCTAATGCAGATAACATTATCGATAATCCATACTACTCTTCCTTCTGATGCTGCCTTTTGTCATGACATGCATCTCCGCTGCACTACGCCTGCTATTTGCATAAAGATTTTGCGGTCCTGGCGCTATCCATTATGAGAAAGCAAATTGGTATTATGTAATATGCAATCTCATTCATTCACTACTAGAGGACTTCGTCGGCAGGGACCTTGTTTACTCTTCATCAATGTGTACTGTTTGAATGATTGGTATTTGATTTATAAACAAAAATCGAGACTGCAGCGACAATATCATCTGATCCACCAGATGCCAACCCTATCAGCCTAGGAAACCAATTGCAAACGGGCGCAGTTGGGAGACCCAGCATCCAAATTCTTCCAACTGATCTTGCTGTCCTTTCTTCAGGAAGGGTGTCAAGGCGACGCCTTACCGAACTACATCACTGTCACCCCCGCACTATCCGTCGTCGACTGCTTGAATTCAATCTATCATCACCTGCTGTGAGCGCCGAGTGATTTCCTATGCACAAGTTGAGCCATGCCAGGGCACTAACATGCAAGTTGTTATTGAAGTATTAATATTACTTCCACTATGTCTAATATAATCGAACATTATCCTGGCGTTGTGGGATTGCGCCCACTGAAGATGAGCGGGCATCTGAAAATATTGTTGATGCGTTCAACATGCAAGTCAATGGGGTATCTGTGAGTATTAGACTCGGAGTAGTACTAGTCCTTGGAATCGAACGTGAATGTGAAATCGAAAGCGAAATTGAAAGGGAAAGGGAAAGAGAAAGTGAAATCGTGAACGTGAAACAAAACATGAAATTACCTTATCGAAATGAAGACGTGACAAATCAGTGCGGGAAAACCAAAAGATTGTTATTTGCCCGAAAATGAATCACTCGTGCTTGAAAGCGACTTTGGAACATTGAAAACCTTGTTTGAAATAGCTGGGAATTTTGTCCGCTCCTGCCCTTCATAGGTGGAACTACGAAAAATTTTTGTCCGCCCGCGTCTGTCAAACGAAAGACTTTGACGGTAACGAAGTCAATCGAAGTTGCGTTGATGCGGGTCGAAGTGACAATCACGTGATGTTCATTGGATTCGCAATGCCTCTACCTTACGTAGGTATCGATTCGCTCGATTCGCTCCCAACAATGGGATGTTTCGAAAGCTGATGCTGATAGGTACTTCCCCCATCAAGAATTGGATAATCTGGCCCATGAAGTTGAACCAGACGTTGTTGAGGGGGACCATGATTCTGTTGTGTTTGATGGTGCACCGTGCAGGTTTGGTAGTTTGTATCATGTTCTCGGTGTCCTCACAGCACAGTGGTCCGGCTTTCCATAGACATGACCTTACTTAGCAGTGGTCTCCTCTATATCATCTACGCACGCAATTGATTCTCATTTTACGGCTAACGCTGGTTTGGGAACGAATCCATGATACATATTTTTTTCGGATCGAATCGGCTGAATCACGCAGGAACGTCGTATCTCTTCTTTCTTTACGTGTGCCCTTGTTTGACGCTATGACAGACACGAATGATTAACGGGTTTCCACGTTTTGCTTTTTGGTGTTTGCCGACCCAGTCTTTTTCAATGAAGCTTTGTCTGAAAGCTATTTGATTGTACCGTACCTTTGTTTAAACCACAGTATTTAACCAATGGCGTGGAGAGGGACTCACAGAAATACAATTTCCCTCCCTTTGTGAATCCTCTTGCGTGATGCATTTACAATCGCGACCTTCATGGGCCCAGTTGACGATTCGGCGTGTACGCGTCATTACCACTCTGTCTGGTCGCATGTTTGCCCAATCAGTCGAGGACCATTTCACACGACCAGCTCGCGACAGTGTCGACGAAGACATTGTTAATCTGGAGCTTGATGAATCACATTTCACGATCGGTCGTGATCTGCTCACCGATAGTAAGTAATCTCAAATTTGACTCTGCGCCCAGACTAATTCGCACACACAGTAGGCGGGAGGCAGTTGACTCTACGTAGAAAAACTAACACAGACAGCACATACAGCATTGGAGTCAGTGCGCATGCAGATAGTATCAATGGAACATTTGTAAGCTTTGAATAATTTTCTAGTAACGGCTTTATAAGGTAAAGTCAGGTGGACGGTGAACAGTTAGCCGCAGGGCAAATCCGCTTCATTCACGATGGCTCAATCATTCGACTTCAAGACTTGGACCCCCCTGGCTTCATCGGTGAGATGATCACCCTAATAATTATTCACGTGCTGGCTGAATGACAGAAAGATATCTCGCTGTCGATAAAAGGTCGCAAAGCAAGCAAGTTTTCAACCGACTTCGAATTCGAGGCCAATGGATGGCAAGTTCATTAGTGGTCAGCTACGTTGCAGCCTATACTAAGAATATTCAGGCTTGGCTTGGGTGCATTTGGCGTGGTATGCAGAGCACGACATCTTTCCAGTGATACCATCTTTGCAGTCAAAATTGTTCGAAAGCCAGCGTTTCCTTCACCAGTTGCAGACGCAATGTTATCATGAGAGATCCGCCTCCTAGAAAGGCTTAAACATGTGGGTTATGCAGTGCTTGATGTCAAAACACGCTAATCTCATTAAACTGATACTATAGCCCAACATTGTCCGCTTGGCCAGAGTATACAATGAACCAACCCAACTCTGTCTGCAGCGTGTTTTTTTTTTTCACCAAGGGTCATCGCTAACGTGGATTCCGTAGATATTGTCATGGAATTCGTACTTCATGGCGATCTCAGTTCTCTTATCCGTGAAAATGCGCCTTTCTGTATGGTCCCTTACGATGTCCCTTTCGCCGGATTGCTGATGTTCACCACAGCTGAGCTGCAGGCACGAAGGGTGATTGTAAATTTATGTGATGCGTTGCAGGTGATGCTGTTGATGATTTACAGCACGATATGGCCGACTGATTGAGTGAAAATTACAGTATGCACATTCTTTGGGCATCGTGCACCGTGACATCAAACCGGAAGTATGTGTACACCCGTCACCTCGAATATGGCTCGATTGATTTTCATTTATTCAAAAGAACATATTGATTGCCATTGTCGAGCCTTTGGTGATAAAACTAGCAGACTTCGGCTTGGCCAAGCGTGTGCATGACGGGACTATTCTCCGGGTAAGTTCTCGACTAATTCGAAATAGAGTGCATCGCATACAAACCCAACGACAGAGCTTCTGCGGCACACCTATGTATATGGCTCCAGAAATATTTTGGGCCAGGGAACCCACCGGTTACGATTCTCGCGTTGACAGTTGGAGCATGGGAGTCACCCTCTACGAGATGTCAGTTCTAGCGCAAATATCCAATGACGGATGAATCTAATGAACTCATGCAGGTTATCAAAGGATTATCCATTCTCAAGCGACGGCCTTCGACAGCTCCAGACCGGTCAGCGTTTCTTACGCAGTTTCTTACGGTGGGCTAAACTACCTCACCACACATCACCTTGCGGTAAGCTAGATTGCACCACCGTTTACCGTGGTCTGCTAATCGCCGCACCATTCCACAGCCCATGACCTGATTTCAAAGCTTCTTGATGTGGACCCAATGACACGACTAACGATTTCACAGGTTATCCAACATGAGTGGTTGATGTAGTCGTATGAATCGAAGCAATTCGAATGACCCATCCAAGTCTCTGCATACAACACTTCTCTTTCTTATTTTTTACGTGACATATCGTTCATTTTTCTTTTTCTGTTGCATGTTTTACCGCTACGCAGAGGCTATTTCTCTATACAATAAACTCGAAACGCCGGCGGCTCGGTGGCAATTGTGTCCAGCCCCTTATGCAGTATTTCCCACCCGATTGTACTCCACTTTTTGCTCTGTCTGTGCGCTTGCCTATCTTTCTTATTCCGCTGTTGTCATATCATCGTCATCTGCTCCATCTCTCCTCCTATTCATTACGCCATTGCTGAGCATTTCATCCCTATCATTGAAGTTGTTCTCTCGCTGTCGTCATATCATCTTATCGGCACTGTCGTTATATGGGCGTCGTATTTTCGCACCACATCTTCCATTTCTTTCCCTAGTGATTTATTCCGCCATTCAACCACTGCGACAATGGCTACAGCTTCACATTCTACATGTTATCAGTGACTCGATCCAGACGCAACCCGATGATAATGTTCATCTACAATCTAGCGTTCACCCTCATTCGCCTTGAGCAGACCTCATTCGAAGTATTGGTAAGTGGTCTCAGTAATCTTTTCTATGGAATGAATTTCCACAATTGCCAATCTAGATTTTACAGTAATACTTTTCTATGGAACGACTTTCTACAAGGTCTGACTAAGGAAAACTAACACATTTCAGGTACGCGGATATGATCTGTGTGTAAAATCTGGATCTATGACTTGCATCTGTTATCAGTGGGACGAATTACCGTCGATGAATAGAGCAGGATGGGAATGCGTTGATAACATATGCCGCATCATTTTGTCGTCAGCGAGATAGTCCGTTTGGTGGAATTCCGTTCATAGGACTTAGCGACTCTCGCCAAGCGGGTCCCGTCGTCAGTGGAACGGGACAAATGGCAACACTAGCAGCTTCTGTAAAATTGTCGCCTTTATGGAAGCATATCAGAGTCCACACCCTCTCCATACCGATACGCACATTCGGAGATCCACAGTTCACTCATTTCATTGACCAAATTGGTGAAGACTACTCACAACATCGACAACCGCTCCAATTACTAACCAAAACAACCAGTATCGAAGATGCGGCCGAATTCCTGTTTCCACAACATGTACTTGCTGATGTAAATGTTTGCCTCGACCATGCTTTTCTCTTGCTGCATAATATGTTTGTCGACGACTTCAACGAGAAGATATTAGCGAAATTACCTGGGGATTATAGTAAGTGACCTATACTAAGTCAATTGACGATCAATGCTCATTCATACGCAGCATCTTACTTTAGCTCCGATATCGTCGTCGAAGCAGAACACGATGCTCTCCATCCACCCGAAGAGACCCCAGAATTCCTCGCCATGTTAACCCACTGCGGCATCCCGCCTCACTGCTTAGACCTTAAAGTGGGCTGTATATGCTCCATTCAACGCAATCTCTCGGTTGAAAAAGGGCTGGTGCGAAATGCGCGAGTTTGCATAAGTCGACTTCACTGTCGCTTTGTTGAAGTGCAGCTATTGCACACGTCGGGCAGGCACTGCATTCCGCGCATCACTTTTAAACCGCCGTGCAGTGGCCAGACTGTACATCACAAGCAATTTCCTCTGCATCTCGGGATCCGTTTGCACACGGACAACTGTATACAGCATTATCTAGGGTACGAAACAGCAGAGACACGCTATGCTTATTTAGTGACACAAACCGAAGCAAGGACTGCGCGAACGTAGTGTACGACAGATTGCTATTGTAATTTACTCACGCGAATCATACAACGCACAAAACATTCATATAATCCTCACATTATTCATCCGACCGAAGGTGATTCCTTGTATATTATAGGTCTCGTACGCTATGTTCATTATTTCATTTTGTAACACTATTGTGACGCTTGATCCAATCTTGACTACGATAACTCCGATTCAATCAAGTTGCACAAAGGGACACAAGATAACACCAGTACCCGAATCATTTTCGTGTTTTTCTTCTTTGGTTATCTGCGTAGCGGGTAAAAGATGGAATAGAAAAAGAAAAATGAACGATATGTCACTTAAAAAAATAAGAAGGAGAAGTGTTGTTGCCTCGGCGTCATCTATTCGACATCAGTCTCAAACTCTCAATTGTATCGTTTGTTATTAGCGTCAACAAAGCCTTTGGTTGAAAACGCGAATCGGCTTCCTTTGTTCGTGTTGCCGTTGGTCGTTGGTATCGTTGGTTCAGAATCGACCTTTGTGACTAGAGAATATATATGTGCAAATACCTTCGTTATCATTATCCAGACTCTAGAGTCGCTATCCTCTCGTTGTTGTCCTCTCGTTTTTTGAACTCGCTGGCCGAGCTCAACACTTTTACCGATTCCCGTCATTTTTCCATCATGAAGGATCCGAAATATCCCATTCACTTTCGTGTCAGTATCGACTTGAAGCACAGACCGCGACGCCAATTACAATATGATGTACGATGATTTGATTCCTACACTCTTGCTTGTGATTTTGCTCACAAAGCTTGGCAGAATCCTCCTTTACACCACCAACCCTTCCCATCTCGAAGGATGCGAAATAATCTCCATAGTTCTCCCCCATCTGTTGCGAAGTGAGTACCACATCTCATGACTGGTGAATGACCTACTAGAGTCCCTTCTTATTAGCTATCTGCGACCTGCCAGAGCAGCTAAAAACACGAAACCTTCGTTGCATATCACTCCCGATGTCCTTGAGGAATCAAATTCCTACTTGGTAGGCTCCAACGGAGGTCTCAGGTGAATGGTTTACTTCACATGCTCTGATAGATTCTCATATTCAAATAGTCGTTCACTTAACAATGATCCTAATTCTGTTTCTCATACGGTCACCATCCCGCCTTCTCCAAACCAGCAGCGGCCTTCTTACAACCCCCGTCCACCACCTCCTTCCACTGCTGGTCTGTTAGCGCCCCCAACGAACCCACCCGCCCAAAGCAGTGCTGCCCACTGTGGTATTGAGCCTGCTTCTGCTTCAAATCTTTCTACGCAACTTCCTCGTATAGAGATTTCAAGGTGTTTAGTCTATCATATGTGGACATGTCTGATCGCTGAAATGAATGCAGTCATGATACCGATCACCCCACTTCCACCTCTGCGCATCAGCCCATCATGGTGTCGAACCATCAACACACCCCTTCCCTTCCAAACCGGCAGCGTACATCATCAGGAAAACCTGATTCTGCTATTTTTGGCTTTATTTGCAAATATAGCACTATATATGCAAATATAGCATCTATA
>CAKNEV010000559.1:0-11413 GCA_930272055.1 Rhizopogon roseolus
CTTGCGAGGACACGCTTTCCAGTACAGGAAAGCGCTTGCGATGGAAGGAAAAGAAAAAACGAAGAAAAAGAACCTACCTTTGCGAAAAGAACGACCAACGCCGCACGGACCATGAACAGGTCCACTCATGCTCAGTACAGCGCATGAGGACGTTGTGTGAGAGCCGCAGTAAAGCGCTCGTGTTGAAAGGAAAAAATTTGGTTGAACTTTTGTAGGCTTGCTTACTAAGCATACGGAAGTTGCCGGACCACCGACGTGGCTGGTTATGGTGCTGCCTCAGCACAGAGCCGGCTTTTTCGAAAAATGGACCTCGCGGGCTCAAGCAAAATCGCAAAATCATCAAATTATTTGTGAGTGTAGATAATGTGCTAATCTATCTATGGACGTTCGGTCTTTCAATATAAATTAAATTTGGGCTCGTGACATCCAAAAAGCCGTCGCAACCACCGCTAACCGTTTAGCCATAGCTGCTTTGGCATTTTGCATGTAACGAGCTCAAATTTAATTTATATAGAAATACCGAATGTGCATAGGTAGATTAGCATGTTATCCACGCTCACAAATATATTCATGATTTTACGATTTCTTTTGACCCTGCGAGGGCCATTCTTTCGAAAAAGCCGGCTCTCAGCTGAGGCAGCACTGCTAGGCTAGAGCCGCTGGTTGTCCCTCCAGCACGCGTATAATGTCGGATTATCCTGGGTGCTGTTGAAGTCCTTTTACATTTCGCATTTGCTAGCATAAAATTTACCTAAATACGTAGCCGTATCCATCAGCTTGCGCGTTTTAAAAGGGTTCCCTGCCAATATCATCCCGTCGTGCGTCATTTGTGCAGCCGCGAAATTCCAACATATAATTCAGCTCGCAGGACCCCAAGAATCCCGTCACGAGACCAGCGCCCGCTATATATATGTACCCACATGCTAAACCTTTCTATGGGTGGTTCATGGGCTCCACGTATGGCTAGAGCTAGGTCACACCTATGATACCGGGCACCAACCTTTTGCCTCTACTTTCTAGGTTTTAAAGGCAGCTTCCTATGTAGAACTAGAGGTACAACTGGTCGGGGCAGCGGTGGCAGCTTTCGCAGGCTCGAAACCGCTACGATCCCTCCGCTTTGCCACCCCAACCTTTTGCGCAGCTGAGACGGGTGCTTAGGCCTATAAAACAGCCTTAAGAGCAACCCATCGCACATCATTTCCATGTATATTCTACCTAGCTTTGGAAAATTTATCATAGGTTCTTCTTTCCACCTTTCTTCACGAATGATTCCCTATCTTGAGCGAGCTCGCCCACCTTGGACCATCGCCCCACTGCCTCCGCCCTCTGCTGCTCTACCGTCCCATCGATATCCTCCCTTTCTGCATCCGCGAGGGCCGAAGTAGGTCTAAATCCATGCCTAACCCATCTTATTAGCCCCCCAGGGCAATACTGCGTGATGGAAACCCTCTCCTCTTCATCAGAGATTTTAGTATTGCCATGCGCCAAGGTGCTTGAGGCCATCAAGATGGTGGATCCTGCTGGGAATTCTACCGCCAGCTTAAGGTCATAGAACACAAAGTGACCGCCGGCTTTCGGGTTGAAGGACCCACCGGCCCATATAGAGCACCAGCCAGATGCAAGGTTGCGGGAGTCGACATGTTCATAGGTCATCACCCTGGGCCCTAGATTGAAGGTGGCAGCTGGAAATACGCTCCCTGTGAAATTGCGCTTTAGCTTGAGCGACTCGTCGGCGAAGAGAGGTTCCAAGTGGTGAGACATGTAATGATATAAATCGGGGGCATAGAATGCCGTAGAACCTGCCCATCGGGGGTGAAATGATGTTTAGGCAGTGTGACAATCGGCCCTTACCGCTTGCAAAGCCTGCAATGCGTTTTACCCCCTCATCATGGAGCAGTGAGGAGACGATATCCTCTGCCTTCTGTGACTTGAATGAAATATTCATCGGTTCCTAATAAGACGCTTAGGTGATGAGCCTCAGGGTTTCAAATCTAAGCACCTGCTGTCCCCCCCCGTACGAAATCCCGGTATGTATGGCGCCATAGATTCCGCGGCGCGAGGTACCTTGACCCATACCCTTTCCGGCCTGAAGCATCTTCTCTGCAACATCACCGCTCATACCTTCCCATGTTTCATCATCCGTAGGCCTACCGACCAGCATTGCAATGATGCGGTCGTTGTCATCAGTAAGGGCGCGGGGCGTGCTTTTTTTCGCTTTAGTAGCAGCATGCCCTCATGTACGCTGTTGCTTACCGCCCATCCCAATAGATGACTTTGAAGTTTTCTTTGCGTAATGCTTCGATGGTGGGAATTTCACCGCTGGGCTTTACTCGGTTTATTCCAGTATAGCCACCTTTTGCAGCGGGAAGGTCCATTGCATCATACAGCACGGCATGTGCCATAGGGCTACTATGCTTGGAGGAAAAGGATGCCCGGATTGTATAGTCCGCAGCCCCCTTGCCCTTCCGTCGCATCTTCCTCAGCCGTCGACGCCTATCTTTACCCGATAGGCCCTCCTGTTCACCTGTACTTCCCCTGTGCTCCCCAGCATCGCTAAGGTATCTGGATATCGCCTGCCCCTCCACCATCATACCATCACCCCTCGACAGGCCGGCATCTTGAAGTTCACTTAGGTACCAGATGCGTTCAATATAGGCAATAGGAGGTGGTATGAGTATGCTTACATGTGCTCGGTAAGCCCATCCTGACGCCGTTTGTTCTTACGCCGCATCTTACTCTTCTGCCGCCTCCTTTGAGCCCCAGTTAAACCTTCGTGGGCGTCGACGCCGGTATTTCGGCCAACTGGAGATTCCATCCGCTCATCCTCATCAACCCATGCTAATTCCACCCCGTCATCCCCCCTTTCACCGCCGTTAACGTGAGTATTTCCAAATGCCGGAGGTTCTGTGGCTCACATTTCAAAAGCAGACGACATGAATGAACCTGTATGCAGTAATACCCTGAAACTAGGGGTTGAATGGGATCGTGAGGTGTTTGGAGGGTTAAAATCTTTGCTTTCCGCGATCAATACTTATAGGCAGAGCGCCGCCACACGTGTCCTTAGTTAGCCATGCATTGAGGCAGGAAACGTGCACCGCTATTATGTACAACATGGACTAACATCACCTCGGGTCAATCTTATGGATTTAGACCGGGAGGTGAGCTAAAGTTCCCGCAGCCAGCCTGGCGTAACCTTCAGCTCCCGTAACTCCGGTAGACCACCTTCGACCTTGAAGCAGTAGCTGTGGAGTGGTTTCAGCCATGAAACGACGCTTCAAATACTTAAGGGGCAACGTTCTCACATTTAATACACCACCCTACGTCTCGACAGGGTTTAAACTGCAAAGTTGTCCACTACATGCAAAATTGGTGGTGGAAACGTTGTTCTTTAAGTCGTCTGCGGTGAATCTGAGCTCCATATACGCCTGTAGGGTAGGGCTCATCCATGCACCTCGCCCCTCACCGGTCGTACGGGGGGTTTGATGGAATTCCGCTCCGTCATTCTGTGCACCAAGTCGGTAGCAAGATTCCCATGTAATTTTTACACCGTAATTCTACAACTTGCTGACGAATGGCCATTACCATGATACGTCCGTTACAGATCAGCCACAGTGGTGCATTGACTATGAACACGCCTGCCCCTCCTCTAATAATCCCATGGTAAAAATTGTGAGTAGACTACCCCTATGCTCCGGTACGTACCCATAGAATGATGGAACGAATTTCGGTCAAACTTCTTGCAAGGCCAGTTGGGGGCAAAATCTGTGAACGTCATGGATCGGAAAGTAGACATATTGTCCAAAAGAGGCTATCCTCGATAACAAAGCCAAATACATGTTGATCTTTTCTTGCAGGCTGTTAAATCCCACTCATCATCAAGCATGCCGCCCGTAAGAAGCAGAAAGGGAGAAGGAAAGGGAAAGGGGGCAGGAAAGGGGAAGAAAAAGGGCCCATCGGAGCTTCTGGCAGAAGCTGTGGAGCAGCTATCCGTCGATCACCCGCTATCGACCCCCATCACTTCGTTTCGCATTCCTGTCGTTGGCGCAGCCCTCCCACATGAAGAATGGGTCGCCTACCAGGTCAAGTACGGTATGCCCGTCATTAAGCTACACCGCTACCACGATGGCGAAGTGCATGAGGCATGCCAGGTCCCCGTATACGTAGGGGGCGATCCTACGGCATACCTCCCATTGCCACTGCGTTATAGGGATCCCTGGATCCTCCTATGCTACCGCATCGTTTACTGGGCCAAGATTTGTGATTTTTGGGGGATAGAGCTTCAGAGAAACGGTCGGATGGGCCGAAGAAGGGGAGTAGCGCAGCTGCTCAAGGATAACTCTGCGGTGAGGCTCCTATCGCACGTTATTACCAGGCGTTTGGTGGCGCAGGAGCTCCTAAAGTTAGAATGGTCGCTGGAATGGGGTAAAGAGTCGATCTATACCCTGAACGAATACCTCGTGCGTGACAGGAGGGACCTTCTCTTCACCAGGTTCCAGCATGTCGGTTTAGACAATGCAAAGTACCTGAAATCCGATCCTTGCGATCCACGCAATGACGAACTGTTTCGTAGGTACCCGGTGCTCTTCGTATGAATTCAATGCTGAGTTCACACCCAGGCACTGGTTACATGGACGGTTATGCTGGCGATGAATACATGGCCCCACCTTCAGACGATGATAGCTGGATCGCCGGCGACATCAAAGGCTTGGAAGGCATATTCAAGTCCCGCATCTGCCCCCAAAACTACGATTTCTTTTTGAAGGACCACCCTCTCGAAAAACACCACAAGCAGCTACCATACAATTCAAAGGCCAACGTCCCCATCTGCTGGAACGAAACCCATCGGCCTCCTCTCCAGTTTCTCAGTGAGAGACGGTACCTCACGCTGTTCGCCGGTGGGTCATCCGTCTGGTTGAAGTATATACGTACAGACTTATGGGTTAATGTTCAAGTAAATGACGTTGGTTCTGAGCACACAGCCGCTCAGCATCTCAGTAAATCGGGCGTGGGGCCACTTGAAAGTACACCATTCGACAGCCCGGAGGTGCAGAGATTGCTGCAGGCGTACCATGATGGAGACGGCCAATTGACAGACACGCTTAAAGGGCTGACTGCATTGATGGGCGACCCATACCGCGAAATCATCTCAAAACTCCTCACCAACATCGGCAAAGACCCTGAGGGAGATTTCCTCATTCCATACGCGGAGGCTGTTGAAATTGCCAGGCAGTCTTATCTAGCTGGGGTGGAAAACGCACCGGCGAGTCCAAGCGGATCAAACATGGATATCGGTACAGGTCAGACCGGCTAGCTCTACGCACAACATAGCGGAATGCTCACACACTGATTCACGCTTAGATCATTCAAGCGATACGCAGAGCGCACATGGGCAGCAGGATGCACCTTCTTGGTTGCACCCTATTGAAGGTTAGTAGGTTTTTTTTTTAAAAAAAAAAGGCGGTCTAGCGTTCTAATTATTTTACAGTATATGAAGGGAAAATCGCTGAAGCGTTCAGCGGTTGCGAAGATCTGGACCTCATACACCAAAGGTTGCTAGAGATCTTTTGGAACCCCCTTCATCCAGCCATCAATGGTTGGGTCGCGAAGCATCGTCCTTTGGAAGAAGCATGGGCCGCACGGGCAGATCTTGCGGGGTCGTTGCAGCATGAGGACCTAGTGCTGGCTACTCCAGGCTTCACAGGCTATTAACATTCTAGCAGTAGTTGGTACCGTGCTACGTGACTCGTGACTTCACATCCGTCTAGCTCATGCTACGTAGCTACTGCATCCGCACGCTTCCCTGTAGTTAATAACCGTACTGATATCACTGCTCTGCATGCATTATCGTCGAATCCCAGTCTTTTGACCCTGCCAATACGCCTTGAAGTCTGGCTGCGCTCGGCTCGGCCCGTCGATCATCACCAGGAGACGGAGCAATATGTCCTTTGGAATAAATCTGAATGCGATATGAGGAATAGCGGAATTTGTAAAGCTGAGCTACTTGGAATCATGGTGAACATGTTTTGAAATGTGAAAACGAAATCTAATTAGCTGATCGACGTTTTTTCGGCATGAAGGCTGGTTTGTTCGCCAGATTTCAGGTTGGTCTTAGCTCGTCTTCCACCACAGTGTACTTAAAATTTGACCCTGTGGAAAATATGCCCTTGCCCCAGGTGCATGTCGCTACCTCATCGGTCGGATTCTTTCAACAGCCGCTTTGTGATAAATTGGCTATGTAGATTTGCCACATATGTTTTGCGCCATGCAGGCGCTATGATATACTTTGACCGGCAACTTCCGTATGCTTAGTAAGCAAGCCTACAAAAGTTCAACCAAATTTTCTCCTTTCAACACGAGCGCTTTACTGTACTGTGAAGTGTCTGCCGTGCATGTATTTGCTGCGGCTCTCACACAACGTCCTCGTGCGCTGTACTGAGCATGAGTGGACCTGTTCATGGTCCGTGCGGCGTTGGTCGTTCTTTTTCGCAAGCGTAGGTTCTTTTTCTTCGTTTTTTCTTTTCCTTCCATCGCAAGCGCTTTCCTGTACTGGAAAGCGTGTCCTCGCAAGTATTTGCGCGGCCTTGCCCCAACGTCCTCATGCTCTGTACTGAGCATGAGTGGACCTGTTCATGGTCCGTGCGGCGTTGGTTGTTCTTGTTCTTTTTGTTTCTTTTTTTTGTTTCTTTCGTTCACAAGCACCTTCCTGTACTGGAAGGTGTATTCTCGCATGTATTTGCGGGATCTTGCCCCATCGCCCCCATGCTCTGTACTGAGCATGGGTGGACCTGTTCACGGTCCATTCGGCCTTGGTTAAATTTCATCGGGCGGCCAGTGGACGCTTCCCTGTACTGGGAGGTGCTCTCCAAATGAACTTTTGGAATCTACTGGCATGCTTGGGCTTGGAGTTGAACCCAGAGGGCCTAACAGGGACCTAGGGCGAAATTTCAGCCTGCTTTTCACCTGCATTTTGAACCCAGAGAGTCCATTAGGGCACTAGGGAACATGGCAGGTTTTCATTCTTGTCAGTGTGGCATTGGTTGTTCTTTCTTTTTTTTTCGTTTCCTTTGTTCGCAGGCACCTTCCTGTACTGGAAGGTGTATTCTCGCATGTATTTGCGGGATCTTGCCCCATCGCCCCCATGCTCTGTACTGAGCATGGGTGGACCTGTTCACGGTCCATTCGGCCTTGGTTAAATTTCATCGGGCGGCCAGTGGACGCTTCCCTGTACTGGGAGGTGCTTTCCAAATGAACTTTTGGAATCTACTGGCATGCTTGGGCTTGGAGTTGAACCCAGAGGGCCTAACAGGGACCTAGGGCGAAATTTCAGCCTGCTTTTCACCTGTATTTGAACCCAGAGAGTCCATCAGGGCACTAGGGAGCATGGCAGGTTTTCAATTCTCCGCACCGCCTCCAGTACTTAAGGATCCTTTTCTTAATTTATTTCTATGTTTGATCTTTGACCTTAGGTTGGTGGGGTGACTCCCTGCCATCCATCCATGTATTTCTTATGGGAAGAACTGGGGCTGGAGCTGCTGCTCCCGCCTGGAGCAGGACCCGAAATGGAAGACAGATCAAGAGTGGGGTCAACGAACTCGGCAAATGTCGCAGGTATACTGCTATCTTGTCCAATGTAAAACAAGGACTTTTTATTAGAGATAAGTGAAGCGAATGTGGCGACCTGGTCAGAGGGGATATAGCCCAGCCAGATGGTACCAAGCTGGGCGACATCTTGGGGGCCAGTATATGTCGAAGGTTAGTAGAAGTGCAGTTGGTAGGGAATCATGGTAGTATTACAGATGCCAAAGGCAAGTACGAAGAACAGCCCAAACGAATCAAGATTTACAACAACGCGGCTACGTTTATGTACATACTACTCCATGTCGATGTTAATCGACCTGCATGTCCAATGAAGATTTTTTCCTCGTCATATCCACGAACAAATTTTCTAAGCCTGGCGTCATCGGGTAGTGATGCCAAAATATGAGGGGCGAGGTGATGCGGTGGACCTGATATAGATGTGGAGGATAGTCCTGCAGCTTCAAATGCACCGACTTCCAGCCGCACTGGGCGCAAACCAGGCGAAATTTCTGCGAGTCGCCCTTCAGTTGCATCCTGTGGGGCGCGGGGTTGCAGCCTGGCTTTGCGCATGCTTTGAATTCGATTCCAAATGCACGCCATGGTACGGTGTGCCTCGTAATGCGCCTAGCCAAAACCTCCCGCCTCCCATCGGTCGTAGCGGCATAGATGATGACCGGACTTGTGTGAAACAGTATCTCTGAGTTTTTCGCCATGATCTTGCAGAAGCTATCCCAAATATCGGACCTCCCATGAAGGCCGACCTCCCAGATGCAAGCTTGGATCATGTGTACGACGTGAATGGGCAGGGTGGATGCACCACCGAATCCAACGATGAAGTCATATCTGTTTCTACATAGGATGATCAGCATTTTAAATAAGTCAAAAAAGCGCGGCCACCTACTCCTGAACCATCTTCACGAGGGTGTCACGGTGAAAATTCACCCTCACCGCCGGGCCACAGCTCAGCAAAAATACGCCCCTCCACCCACCCCTTGTATACGGCGTGTCATCATACCAGGCGGTGCTGTTGACCGCTCTTTGAGGGGAGTTTCTCGCAGCATCCGACGAACTCTGCATTGCTGCCAGGAAGTCTTGGCTGAGGTATGCGAGGAGGATTCCATCGACGGTAGCAAAACGTGCAGCGGTATTCCCACCGCTATGCTGCAGCATCCCAGAAAACTCATCGGAGTGGCTGTCCACGACCAAGAATATGTTGGCCGGCACCTTCGCCCGTATGCTTTTGGATATAAGCTCACATCCGCCACTCAGCCTTTCATGCTGGTGATTCTGAGCGGACTTTTTCATCTGTAGGGCTGTGGTGAAAAGCTGTAATCCACTCCTCAGCCGTCTGCCATGTACGGAGGCCATAATGTCATCACATACGTTGTCAAGAAAACCGGCATAGTGTCGCCTCGCTTCTACACCTGTCGAATCAGCAGCGTAGGTATCCGACATGCTCTCGAGCCTGAGATGAACGATGCACATGGGCCAGCAAAGCTGAGAGCTGTGACGATTGATTAAGCCATGGTGGATGTAGGGCAACATCGCATCATGCTCCGCCTTTCTTGAACAGAGGGGGCAGAAGAAGTCCACGCCGGATCTGACGCTGTCCTTTGCAATGCAGCCGGTGCCGAACATGTTGGCCTGCTGGCAAATGATCGCCCTGCAATCTTTGCATTGATGATAGCTCTTCTCGGCATAGTCGCCACAAAAGCTGCAGAAGATACCGAGCTTGATCGCCGGTTGCTCTAAGGCAGTCGACGATGCGGTACGGGCGACGGTCGCTGGTGCATTTCGTCTTGCAGCTGAAGCAATCGGGGCATATGCCCCGGTTCCCGATCGTCCCCCCCCTCCTCCTGGCAAATCCGCGATGCTTCGGCTCATTGTAGTCTGTGAATGTTGGATCAGATCACAGGAGGCTGATAATCGTGGCTGAAGATTTAACGCCTTCGTGGACGCCGTGTGAATGAATGGCTTAATGTACCACCGTGTGACCTTCGTACCAAAAGAAAATACCAGACCGAGGGACTGAAGCTGTATTCAGTCGCAATTACCCTCCGTACAATGGTCCTCCCGTCGCAGATGATAGTGGGTTACAAACTCGACGCTAGGCTATCCTACTGTGAGTGGGTGAGTATATAAGGTAAGTACCTCGCGGACAACACGAGTCAAACACGAGTACGGCCGATCGAACATTCCAAGATATTCCAACACTCAATGCTGGTCTCGTTACAGTCGGCAGCCCTCCACCGCACCCCAGCAGCGTTAGCGGAGCGCTGTTGGTATCCGCTCAACCAGCGGTCGCCGACGTAGCAACAGCGATCCAACCCACACCCATACGCCCTCCCCAGCTTTTGGCAGCCATTCAGTGAGACAGCCAGTGTGCCTGCAGCTGGTTGCCATTACTCCTTTTGCCCTTCCACCGCGCGGCCCCTGCGTGTGGTTGATCATCCCTTGTCACGATGGTGTATGATCGTCCTTTTTTACCATTTGACCCAACCGCATTATGTTCTACCACGGACTCAAACACGTATGCTGTCGTACTTTAGGCCCTTAGGGCAACTGCTATTTTGTTTCGGTACATGATGATGTATTCAAAAAAAAAAAAAAAAAAAAAAAAAAAAGTCACCGTCATGATCAAGCAGGCTTTTGTGCTTCGATATGAGCATATATTTGTAGCATGATGATATAGGGTAAATATCGATGTGTTGAATTCGGGGTTCGACGACGAAATTTCATTAAGTCTAAAGTGGCAAGTTTCATAAGCGAAGGTAAGGCGGTTGGTTCCTTGCTTGGAATTCACTTTCAAAGCTTTATACCAACCCGCCTAACCAACTACCCCTTGCAAGATCAAGATGTTGTCTCTTTCTCTGGATCTTTACCAGAATCCATGCCATGCATCGTCAATCTCAAGTTCAAGGTGAGTTGCTCTTTGTACTCTTACTCGTCATAATAATTCGTTCTTGCTGCTTTTAGCAACTTGACTTGAGCGACACCGAGTCACTCGTGACTAAAGCTTGGAAGGTAATCCCTAATCTCATTTCATTTCACCCCCTTCATAGGTATGCACCAAGGTAGCGTCCTACCTCGAGCAGGGCCAGCGCCTCGAGAATCCGTCCTGGCGTTGTGGGCACCTTCAGAATCTTATGTTCAGTACTGACAATGCAAAGTCCAAACGTGAGTTCAAGAAGCTCTCTCAGAACATGGGCAATAAGTTCGACAAAGAGAAGGGAAAGTATCTATTTTTCTAACCATTCATTCCCCCCCTCGTTCCTAATCCCCTTCATCTAGTGCTATCGGACCTCTCGAAGCACCAGACTTGAAAAGAAATCCTTCCGCAGACTTAATCCGCCAACATGCGGTTGAGCTTGAGCGCTCCCATGAAGCTTCGCAGAACGCTGGTCCCGGTATCATCAAGAGAATGCAATTTACATTCAGCGTCGACCCTCCCGGCTCATTCCCAGCTACTTCATCCTCCTCCTACACCTTTTCCGGCGAGGGCTCTGCCGCTACCGCTCCCACCAAACAAGATTTGAGGCCCAGTGCTGAGTTCAGGGAGGGACGGCAGGTGCAGGCGAGGTGACCCTCGCTCCAACCCCACATCTTCCGAGAACCACACATCCGCCTCAGGCTCAAACCCAAACGGCAACACCACTGCCTCCCAATCCGCTTACGACGCATTCATCAGTTCTTACCACCTTCCAGCTCTCCTCAGTACTTCCTTCGGGCCCACTGCTCTCCTCTATTCCTCTATTCCATTATGAGATTATGAACTGAGGTGACAGGGGTAGTGCGTAATAGGACTCCGAACAGGTCCGGACTAGTTCCGATGATG
>CAKNEV010000560.1:0-11367 GCA_930272055.1 Rhizopogon roseolus
TCAGCCAAGGAAGGTGGTGAATGGAATATGGGAAAATAGTGATCTACCTGCCTAGCCATGGAACATTCCCCACAGCGCTTTGGCCACGGTCATGCCCCATATGCTTTTTGTGTTTTAATGGGCATTCGAACAGCACTTGTTCCATCGAAAAGATCGATTCTGAGAAGGCAGCCTGTTAGTCTATTTATTTCTCCTTAAGTTGAATTATACTAACACCTACCTTTACTAGTTACAGTCAATACTCTACACCTTGCTGATTTTGATGATCCCAACATCAATCTTGGGCAGCTGCTGTCGGGCGGGGAGATAATATTACTCTCTCTGTGCTTTGGAGGAACCATCGACGTTCCAAGCTAACCTCAACTTCTTCGACACCGAATTCCGTGGAACCCTCGACATTCCAGCTGACTCGATTTCTTCGACACCAGATTCCACGGATGGCATCAGTATCCGTGCCTACTCGTGTCGATAATACGTCAACCCCCTACCACGCCAACGAAACTAGCTTCGAGAAGCAATGCTCAGTACTGCTTATCACTCGAGCGATTTCATTCTCGATGTACATGTTTCCGAAGATTTACCGCTACACCAGTTTGGCCCACTGGCAATTTGGTCACTTGCGCCCTATCTAACACCCTCCACGCCCAGACATACGCCGGTATCGGAAAGCACAGCGGTATTTCGCGAGAGTGGTTTTTTGGTGGGATGTGCTTGGTACTTCATCCCAGTTATCTGTTCCAGGCTCTCAGTTATTTCTCTTGATGCGCTGGATCGCTCCAGACAACATCGTCGTCAATCTGGCGACGCCATGATGGACTGAGGCTAATGTCCTCGGCGGCTTTGTGGTCTTTTACTGGATCCCCACGCCAATTTTTTACTAAACCAACACCTGGTATTCTAAGTTCCTGCCCATCATGTCTCGCACGTCGCACGATAACACGGGTGCCAGCTACAACGTGTCCACCATCCTTACCACCAACAATACGCTCAATGTTACTGCATATAAATAACAAGGCCCCTATTCCTGTCGATAACTTTCGCAGTGTCTTATGTGTCTTATGGTCTATCCTTTACATCCATCACCGCCACCATTATGCATGCCATCCTATTTTTCCGCAAGCAGATCTGGGCTCGTCGCATCGCTCGATCGACGAACTAGCAGACATTCACCCACGTTTCATTCCAGGTACCGCCAGGTCCCAGAATGGTGGTACCTCATCGTCTTCGTGACTATGCTCGTCTTCGGTATCATCGTCATTGAAGTTTGGTCTACCGAGTTCCCGGTTTGAGGTTTCGTTCTCGCACTTCTCATTGCTTCTTCTACGTCATTCCTATTGGCATGATTCAAGCTATTACGAATCAACAAGTCGGTCTGAATGTCGTGACGGAGTTGGTCATTGGGTATGCTATCCCTGGATGCCTATTGGCCATGATACTTTTCAAGGTGGGTAGATTAGTTGTGGCTTCCGGTGCATTTCTGACCTGTTTATGCAGACCTAGGGTGGCATTACCATGGCTCAAGCATTGCAGATCGCCTCAGACTTCAAACTCGGGTCACTACATGAAAACTCCTCGCAAGATGTTCTTCACCCAAGTCAGTGCGGCTGCTGTAGCCGGAACTGTACAGCTCAGCGTGCAAGCTTGGATGTTCAGCAACATCATTGACATCTGTAGCGAGATGCAACCGGATGGTTTTATCTGCCTTGGGGAACCCTCGTCCGTTTCCCAGTGCTCGTAAGTGCATATTCTTGTCTAGCTTATCCAATTTATCCAGCGTAAGCCTTTCATTCTTAGATTTGTCTTAGCCACCGATTCACACTGCATACAGCTGATCAATCATTTGCATCCCCCCGAGAATATTTTCCTCTGCCCACCTAAAGTCTCCCTCCCCTCCCTTCTCCGAAATTGGTTTCATCCTCGTCGAAAATCAGACCATTGTTCATGCCATTCTCTGCCATTATCGACCGACAATTTCGAAGCTTTCTCTGCGTTCGACGCTAGACTTGATCCCGCAAAAAGGTTGATGATGTCCGTGGTGACGGGGTTTTGGCGCACATTTAAACTGTGTTTTACTTTAAAATTTGAACTATTTGATGTTATGTTTTCGTGCTAAACATTTAAACTGTTTTTGACTAGAAGATTTGAACTATTTGGTGCTATGTTTTGGTACGAAACATATAAACATCATTGTGCTAAAATATTTAATCTAGTTTTTCAGTATGTTTTTGTTCCGAACATATCTACATAAACATTTCAAATGAAATTCGGTGACACATTATATGAAACAACTAGATAACATTTCTATTGTATTGACTTGATGTTCATGAGTATAGCAGTGTATGAGACACATCTAATGAATATTCCACTGTTCTGTAAGCAATCAGTCTACCTGTAATGTGACCAAACACTTGAATTTACATTATACTCGAAATATTTGTTTTGTTTCACAGCATGTTCAAGGTCTATACATCCCAATAATTCATTTGAAATGTTTCCCCTGAAGACAATCAGCTAGTCTTCTCAGGATGTTCCATAAGACAATATTTTTAAATCCTCAAAGAATGTGTTTTCCTATATTTTGTGAATTTTCTTTGGGAATTAACATTGTACATGCTTATCAGATGTTTTTCAAATGTTTTATGGCTAAATATGGGGATTTGCGCGCTGTGAGTAGTTCTCATACTCTTCTTTGACCAATAAGTACATCGGGGATGCACAGGGCGTGGGAATTGTTGTCCTTCAGGAATATTCTGCCATTGCTAAGTTCAAAGTTTTTGAACGCTTGTGGTTGGTCCAGAATTCGGGCAAAGAACTTATCTTCCTGGTACCGATCCGCTATTTTCTCATGAATATCAATGGTGGGGTCGCCCAAGGTGATTATTTCAGTGAGTCGCGGAGGGGATTCAGATAGGAGTTGCTTTGCTACATCCTCATGTTCTTTGTTAGTGGGTTCAGTGTCTGTGTCACCATGCCCATGTCGCAAGTGCTCGTGAGTTTGCACATGTCCATGTCCATGCTTGTCATCTTTTGAAGCACCGCCGGTTCCCTTTGGCAATGTCGGAGGATGAATGAACTGTGGACTACGTGCCTTGCCAGACGTCGGAGGGTGAATGAACTGTGGACTACGTGCCTCGCCAGATGCCGGAGGGTGAATGAACTGTGGACTACGTGCCTCGTCATTACCGCTCGAATGGTGCTGACCCGTATTACCACTGGCATTCGACATCAGGTGACTGTGTGGGTCCCTGTTTACCGTGTTTTGTGTTTTAGATTCAACATCGTGTATTGCAGGATTGCCATTATCCGGTGTTTCGCTGATTACTACAGCGGGTGTGTTCTGCTCATTTGGTTTCTCGCCCTCTGTTACTCGTGGTGGTGAGTTTGTCTGAGTTTGCTTTGTATTACTTTCAGTTATACTCCCACCCTCTAGGGATTCTGAAGGGTTCCTACCCAGTCTCAGGATCACTTTTCGTTTTCGCGGCGATGTTGGGGGAAGAGTAGCTCGCTTTACAGCGATTCGGGAGGATCGTCTGGCTTCAGTGGCACCAAGGAACAGTGGGGGGCCGGTGTATAGGGGAGAGGTGACGAAATTGAGCAGCAAGGTGCGAGTATTACTATCATCGTCAATACTAACATATTCACTTGCTGCACGAACTGTGCCTACAGGTTCCTCACTGTAAATGCGCGATAGTGCATCCGCCAGGGTATTATCCACCCCGGGGACGTATTTGATCTCATAATCAAACTCGCTGAGTTGGTCCAACCACCGGGCCTGTCTAGGAGACAGTTTCTTTTGCGACACGAGCCATTCTAGACCTTTATGGTCGGTATAGATGCGGAACTTGTAGCCTATCAGTAAGTGTCGGAAGCGCTTCAAGGATTCCACTATGGCTAACAGTTCTTGTTCGTGTACAGGGTAGTTTTGTTGCGCCGAGTCGAATTTACCAGACCAGAAGGCGATTATGTCCGCCTTGTGAACATCCGGGCCTTGGGACAGTACACCACTAGCTCCCGTAAAGGAAGCATCAGTGCTGAGGTTAACGGGATGGGAGGAATCAACCGCTGAAGGTAAGTCGAGTGCCTTCCGTCTAACGTCACGGTGTGCCTGAACGCAAGCTTTTACAAGGTCAAATGCTCGTTGGTCAGTGGGCGTCCAGGCCCACCTCATGGTCTTTGCTGCCACTTTGGACAGGTGTTGCATGTCTACCCGTATGCCTTTGCAGCCAGGTGCCAAATACCCGACAGACCCAATGAACTGCATTAGCAGCTCTTTGGTCGTCGGGGTTTTCCAGTTAACGATTTTGTCTACCTTATGGAAGTCTAGCCGTATCCCTCCGTCGTCAATGATATGCCCAAGGATCGATAGCTCGGACTTGAAGAATTGCAACTTATGCTCGCTAAGGTAAAATTGGTTCATTCGTAGCGTATTGATAACGGTTTTGACGTGTTTTACATGGTCTTCAGCAGAGTCCGAGTATATCACGATGTCGTCTAGGTATACATCCAAGAAGACGCCAATGTATGGGCCGAATATATGATTCATTAGTGACTGGTATGTTGTGCCAAACTTGCGCCCGCGTTACAGTCTCCTATTTGCATTACATGGCTGATCATTGTACCATCAGGGGTCGAGAACAATGAATTAGGGACGTCAGACGGTGTGATGCGGATTTGTTCGTACGCATCCTTTCCATCAAGTAATGATCGGTATGGGTCCAGGGTAACATTGCGAAGGATGCTTTCGATGTCTGGTAAGGGCGAAGCCAATTTTCGAGTGTTTAGGTTGCGCTGACGCGTGTCTAGGACAGTCCGGAGACGAAGTGAATTATCCTTCGTGACTTTCTTCATCATTATCATGGGAACTGTGTTCGTGCCGCTGAAAAATTCCCAACGACCAGTACGTATATAGTCGTCTCGTTTTTCGCGCCATAATGGTCTCAGTGCTTCCGGGCAGCAGGACTGCCGCCACGCATATACCTTATGCTCATCAATTAATGGTATGACATGGTTTATATCTCGGAGAGGAGGTAAGGGCGTTTCAACGGCTTCCTTACAAATAATCTTAGCATACTGACTCAGTTCTTCACAGTAGTTAGCAATTTTGTCAGATTCAGAGCTTGAACCTCGAAGTTCAAGTATTTGGCTTTGTGCGCCTCGAATCGGTAAGGGTTTGATGCTGCGTATTTTAATCTCTGACGGGTTGAACCCTAGTAGGACCTGATGTTGGAACAAGAAGGGCATCCCCAGTATCACGTCGTAGGCCTCAAGATTAGCTATATCGAATGTGTGGGAGCCTGAGATCTCCTGGTATTTTAGGTCGACAGTAGTTGTTGCTTTAACAACACTTCGTGAACCAGATACTGCTAGCTGTAAAGGTATGGGTTTTTCAAGAAGGTCAAACTTCAACTTTAACTGATCTGCCACAGTTGTAGAAATAAAGTCAGTTAGCGAACCAGAGTCCAGTAACGCTCGACAAGGGTGGTCGTTTATCAGGACCACGATGACTAGGGAGCGCGGTAGAAGTCTCCCTGTCGACTTTGGGTGAGCAGCATTTCGTTGCAGGGTACGAATATCCGGTAAGTTGGTTGAGGTCCCACCACAGTATATCAAGTCCGAGCTGATTATTTCAAATTCTTCAGATTCAGCGGGTTCCGCATTTGCGTCTACAGGTCTATCCTCATCAGAGGACTCACAATCGATTAATCCCGGTACTTCGGATTTGTCATACGGTAGGTCGCCGGGGACTACTATTGAAGGGGGTAGTTGAACTAATTCCCAAGATTCGAAACTAGAATCAACTTCACTGGGAGGCTTGCTTGGAACTGAGGATTCCTGGCTCGTTTCGTGATCTGAGACTCCCGCAATAGGGCTCTCAGGTAAGTCACACAGTTTGGATTCGTCCAGAGAAGCGGGACTTGACTGCCGGTGGACAGGTTTGATACATATGAGGTTCTCATAGTTTCTTAATTTTAGGTCGGTAAGCCACGCCACGACATCAAAATTTGGATCACACAATTGTTGAAAGTAAACAATATAGTCATCAAGATTGTGCTTGTCCAACAGGAGAAACGTGTCCGGCCCTCCGTGGATAGACAAGGAGAATCGGTCTCGTACGTAGGGGTCACATACTGGGTTTACGAATTCATCGGTCGGGAATGGAACGGCCATGCAAAGAGAAGCCAAGGTGCGCTCCGCGATTACTAATCGTTTCATTCCATCTAATTCAGATAATTCAGAGATACCGACAGCCATACCATATAGTCCGCTAGTGATCCCTTCTTCGATTGCAGCTGCACGAATATTGGCATTTGAGATTCCTACGGCGTGAGCCTGGATTGATGAAGGACCATTTGGGGCCTGAAAGGTAAGCGGTGACGCCGGGGGCAGTCTTTAGCCATATGTCCGGTTTCTTCACATTCGAAACACTTATTATTATCCCTTAGGCGTTTTATAGTGTCAGCGCTCTTTTTCGGAGGTTGATCATGGCGCCTGTTGGACCCATTAGCGGGTCGCTTGGAGCGGTCTTGCGAAGGCTCCGAAACGGAGTGAACCTGAAGAGAGGGGGTCCTGTAGTTATGGGGAGTTCGTGGGGTTCGCGGTTCTCGACGAGCAGGTCGATTGGGCTGAGCTGCATAACCAGCAGCTAGGGTGGGGTTTAGCACGAGTAGAACATTCGGGTCTTTTGCATTCTCAGTGAACGCGCGTTCGGTACACAAAGCTTTTTGTTCAATAGTATCGAGGCTAACAGTATTAGGTTCATATCCCTTATCAACAAGTGACGCTTTGATGTACGGTTGGCAGTTCATCCAGAACTGCCTTACCATTTCTCGTTCGTCAACATCACCAGCAGTGTCAGCGAGATTACGAAGTCGTCGTAAGTAGTCACGTACGCTCTGCTTGCCGTCCTGATGACACTCAAGGAATTTCTGGCGCTGTTGCATACGAAAGTCGGGCGGGAAAATGTAGTCGAATAGTTGTTCGAAGAATTCAGTAAGTGAATATCCCTTTTGCAAGTCGAGGATGTCGCGCTCATAGAATCGGTAGGCCAGGCCACTTAGGTATTTACCAAGCATTTTAATGCTCTGACTGGTAGTAAGTCTAGCCCGGTCTTTCCAGTCGCACACCTCCCTGACCCATTTCTTGAAGGTTGTTGCATTCGCATCTCCATTGTACACAAAGGGAGGTTCATTTTTGATGAAACTCTGTTGGTACTTCAACAAGTTCAGTTTCGCATGGTAAGAACGACGAGCGGCTCGTTTCTCTCGTTTAGTGTCAGCCGAATCACTATCATGATCTGACTCAGGTTCCATTAGCAGGAAATCAGCACCGAAGTCGTTGGGTTCTACTTCAGTTTCGGGATACGCATCACTTCCAAGGCTCCCGGGATGAGTGATTCTGACACGGCGCGGGATTATAGTATCGCGTTCTCTTCTAGGTTTGTTTTCACTAGAGGAGCGATCACTTTCATCTGAAGAGTCTACAAGTACTACATGGTTTCTCGTTTTACTAGACTGAGTGCCTAACATGGCTTGTTTGACGGAGCTTGACGGGGGAAGGACCGACGACGCACGTTGGTACCTAGTAGTGCTCGCGATAGTTTGCACTTCGGGGTTCTGCCGAGGGACAGGGACCAGGACTTTGTGTGATTGCTGGCCGGCATTTCGGGTGATGGTTGGGATACTCTTGACTTCTTTCTTTGGTCCCTGGGGATTAACTTTTTGTGAGGTGTAGACTTCCCTTACGAGCCTACGGGCTTCTTCTTCGCGGATTTGACTTTGAATGATGAGATTCTCGAGTTCGCAAACTCGTTGTTCGAGTTCGTCAACCAGGTAAGTGTGTTCGTTAAGTTGCGCTCTCGCATTAAGGCGATGATGCCTAAGATATAGGTTTTGATGCTGAAGAGACCGTCTTCGATTGGCATCGTCCCACATGCCCGCGAGAGATGCGTCGGGGTCAGTTGACTTCGGGCGGCTGGCTTCAGCTAGGCCATCATCTGTTCCAGTCCACTGGTTCAACCAGTCTTGCGTATTTTCTATCAATGTAGGATTTTCTTTATCGTTAGGGTCTACCGATTTACCCTTGAGTTCGGTTGGGATCCTTTTGGGCGAAGACAACCTACTGTCTGTTCCTTGGGTAGTAAATTCAGGTACGTCCCCTATATCATCATTGACAGGCATATCAGCCCAGCTGACAACATGCGATAGGCGGGAATTATTTTTAAATTGCCTTGATACATGACTACCATTGTTATCAACAATTTGTAGTCCAGGCATACTGCCGAGGAGCGGCGAAATACTCATTGGCTCCGAGCCATAGTATTGTTCATCTACAGATATATTTTCTTTTTCGAGGTCGTTCCCATCAACGCTATGGTGCGGTGGGCTAGATTCCTCAGGGGCACCCAGTGCACCTTCCACCTTGGTGGTGGATGGCAGATCACCAGTCGGGGGTTCGGCCCTACGACTACTGTCTGACAGTTCAGCTCGAGTGACGAACATATCATCACGAGTCCATGCACTCTCGACACCCAGTTTGAGAGCGTCAGCGTCGCGACTCGCTGCTCACTCTGCTCAAAGGAGACAGGGGGCTAGGCGTTGCGCTTTCAATATTACTTCTAGAAGTTTTCGACATTGTTGGTAGAGATAGAGAAGGGTCGTCGGGTCAGAGGGTGATCAAGCCTCGTCAACGGCGGCCGTAGTTTTTTTTAAGAGAGTAGGTAAAGCTTAGAATTCGAGTTTAAAAATATGTGGCGTTTAGGAAAATGTTCACACAAAGATAGAGTTGAGCTCCGAAGGACTTAGGAATCAGGCAGAGAAAACTGGCCGAACTAAGCTTTGTATTTTTGGGGGGGAAAGATCAACTAACTAGCTACGTCTAGGACAGCTAGTTTATATACTTGTGAGTAGGCCTAAAAGGGTAAAATATAGAAAGGAGAGGAACGAAACAGAAAAGACATGACTCAGGAGGTCACAAATAAGGGGCTTGTCGTTAGGCGACAAATGGGTGACTAACGTCTTTTTACGAGTGCTACATTGGACGACAACATTTTACTTCGACTGCCCTCTGCAGCATATGTACGTGGTCAAGATATGCACATTGAAGGCAATAATCAGTGGGGCAAGAAAGAGTGTATGTTATTGATTCGATAAAAAACCGCCCTGACGACCAGAGCAATACTAAATAGACCCCAATGACGATACACTTCATTGTACATTCCCCACTACGTGCCACACGACAACCGCGCACCCACAGACTTCATCATTGTGGCCGCGGGAGGGAGTAGGTTCGACTCCTCGCTTCAGGGATTGTGGATAGTATACCTGGCAGTCATGCTTGAAACATGGTTGCGGGACAGCGCACCACCCAAGGGATTTTTTGTGATAAGCTCAGCCAATCTATTCTTTGTATCGAATTATCACTCACCATTGACAACTCCATGGTAGGTAAATCGGATAGTACATCCACATGTCATGCCTGAAACATGGCTGCAGCACAACGGGTTCGACTCAGAAGCTTCTTTTTTGTCAATGTGTTTTTGTTGTATCGAATTATCGATTATCAGACTTCCACTTTTGACATCGAGAACTACCTGGTAGTGTATTGGGTAACCCGCCTGTCATGCTTGAAACATGGCTGTGGAAGAGTGGGATTGACAAGCGATCAAATAGTACATGTGGCTGTCATGCATGGCTGCGGGACAGTGGGGTGCTTGAAACATGGCTGCAGGACACTACCGCCTAAGAGACTTTTTTTTTTTTTTTTTTTGATAAGCTCAGTCAATTTATTCTTTGTATCGAATTATCTCTCTTCCATTTTCCACATTGACAACTGTCTGGTAGCTTATCAGATAGTATACCCGCCTGTCATGCTTAAAATATGGCCATGGGAGAGTTCGGCTCCCCACCCAAAAGACCTTTTTTTGACAAGCCAGCCAACCTGTTCTATTGGTTGGTTATGTTCATGCGAAGGAATTATAGTGTCGCCAGAAGCAATCGGAAACAAGCATGTACTTTGTTGACAGGTGCTGGTGCGATAATTTGAACAAAAAACATTGGTTGAGCTTATCAGAAAAAGTCTCTTAGACAAGGAGTTGAGCACGCAGCCATGTTTCAAGCATAACAGGCGGGCGTATTGTCTGATCATTTGTGAATGGTGAAAATGGAAGAAGGCAGAGAGCCGAACCCAGCCATGATGTTTCAAGCATGACATGCGCATGTACTATCCAATATACTACCATAGTGTTGTCAACGATTGAAACGGAAGAGCTACAATTCGATACAAAGAACAAATCGACTGAGCTCATCAAAAAAACAAACAAAAGGCTCTGTGGTGAGTAGTCGAACCCAGCTGTCCTGCAGCATGTTTCAAGCATGATAGGCGGGGTTACCAAATATACTACTGGATAGTTGTTTGATGTCGAAAGTGAAAGTCTGGTAATTTGATTCAAAAAAACACATTAGCTGAGGTTATGCAAAAAAGAAGTCAAACCCCGCTGTCCCGCAGCCATGTTTCAACCCACATGTACTATCCGATCGCTTGTCAATCCCGCTCTTTCGCAGCCATGTTTCAAGCATGGCAGGCGGGTTATCCCAGTACACTACCAGGTAGTTGTCGATGTCAAAAGTGGAAGTCTGATAATTGATAATTCGATACAAAAAACACATTGACTGAGCTTAAGCGCTTAATTTTTTCAGAAGAAAGGAAGTCGAACCTGTTGGAATTTCGCAACTGCCCAAATGACGAACAACAAAATATTATAGGCAGGGAACCCTTTGCAAACGCGCAAAGGTACTCGACTCGTAGATACGACTATATATGTAGGTAGAATTTATCTTATCACATGCGAAATGCGAAAGACTTCAATGATGCCCGAGATATTCTGACAGAACCCCTCCCTCCCACGGCCACAGTGATGAAATCTGTGGGTGCACGATTGTCGCGTGGCACGTAGTGGGGAGTGTTCAATGCACGACCAAGTGTATCGTCATCGGCATTTATTTAGTAATATTGCTCTGGTTGTCAAGGCAGTTTTTTATCGAATCAATAACGTACACTCTTTCTTGCCCCACTGATTATTGCCTTCAATGTTTGGCATATCTTGTTGAGCGTATGTGCTGTGGCGCAGTAAGGGACGAACGCAAACTCGGTTCGGAAGTTCCCGCGCATAGCGCAGCTGTCAAACTAGCGCATCGGACATGTCAAAGTAAATTTGCTTTACAATAAGTTTCATTTTATTGCGGACGGAAAATTTACCATAAGATATAGTCACTCGTTGAGAACGAAACATCTCAGTCCTGTCCTTACTGACTAGAGACTGAGATTTAATTCACTCGTTTAGCTCCAGCTCCTTCCCTCCCGTCGTCGCCC
>CAKNEV010000561.1:0-11365 GCA_930272055.1 Rhizopogon roseolus
GAATGTTCTTAAAATGTCCTTAATGCATGCCCTAAGGTGAATTAAGGCTGATTAAGAACTGTTTAGTTTTCCTGATGAAGCGGGGAGTCATAATGCATAGATATTTGAGGATCTCGGCGTAGGCTCCATGTAATTAGACGTATAATGCATAACCTTCGCATAGCTAATATGCATTATGGGATGCCGACGATCTACACGCCTTGAGTTAGGGCACTGAAAAAAAAACTCGACATATAATACACACCCAGTTTTCGGCAACCTGACGTCGACAATCTCAACAAACGAAAACGGAGCAAACGGGTAGCAGGACAATCAATAGTAGGACCAATATTCATAACAACTCGTACAAATAGATACATCCTTGGCAAAACGCGTAGTATATTGTACGTATATATAGTGCCTTAGAAATTGAACCGTGTCATGGATTTGCTTGGTTTCCTTAGCGGCCTTAATTTTGTTCCTTAGATTATCGCTGCCTATTTTCCCTTAGGTACCTTAGCGGCCTTTAGCGGCCTTGGTGACTTTCTTAAGTAATTTAAGGACAGAAAAGGGAAGAGGATGCAGCCCGGCGGCGGCACCCAGAGTGGAGCTCCTCGTCAATCTGTGCTGCTGCCTCCTTCACTCCTGGTTCGGTGTCGCTGTCAGCCCATCGCATAATGGTACCTGGCTTCAAATGGGGCTGCAAGAACATGGACAACTCCGCCAACCCACCCAGTTTCAACCCCAACGTGTCGGAGCGGGTGCAGCTTTTATTGTCTGACCGTATTCTGGGCATGGCATTCGTACCAGAGGGCAAGGTCTGGAACTATGGTATTTGTTTTACCCAGCTGTGGTCAGCCAATTTAGCGTTCTGGATGTACCATTATTATTCTGGGCTGAGGAGCACCGCCCCGCTGCATTCTTGATGGCCAAGATCATGAAGGCTAATCTGGCATGTCACGCCTCGCATGAGCGTGCCAATAGACGGTTCGCGTCAAAGTACTACCAGAGGGCAACCATTGCGCTGGAGTTTATCAATGAGTGAGTCCGCACTGATATCTGCCCTGCCTGCGGTGCCGCTCACCATCCTCTGTCTGGACCCCAGTTATGATTCCAACGAAGCACGCTTCCTTGCAGCTTATCCGGAGGCCGAACCCGGGCACACTCTGCTGAAGGCCGTGAACAAGGCACTCATTGCACGAGGGGAACACGTTTTCGTAGGAATTGACACACACTTGGTTACTACCACCATCCTCCTGCTTTGCTCTGATTCCTGCCGTTTGCGCCATCACTCATTACTATTTACCATACCACAGGACGGCACTCGTCTAGTCAACCATGTTGGAATCGTTCGCTAATACCAACACGATGCTGACATAATACGACTGGTAAAATAGACTACGTTACACGTACTGTCTTGTATCTTTACCAGTTTACAATGAGCTGACATCTTCGCAAGGGCGCACTGAGGCTATAGAACACGATTTCAAGAAATCATGCTGTACATTCAACCCTCCCACTGCCTCACTACTACCAGTATAACTATAGTAGCGGCCTTACCTTACCACCCATCGCTAGTTCGAACTTCGCATAGTAATTTCAAAGCGTGATTTATTAAGACAACATGAGTCTGACCAGCCCATCTCACCAGCGCACTCATCCTACTGACCCGATGCAATGCGATTTCGCCCCGCATCTGTTTTCCCTTCCCATGGATGGCCTTTCGACTTTGGACGCCACGAACCCGAGTCACGTGCCGTCAAGGCCCCGAAAAGGCAATCGATCGAAGTCACGTACGCTTCCCAGGCGTTTTGGCGCAGCGCCACCGTAAATTGTTCGAACTAAGTAGAGGACCAAGGAATGTGCTATAGTAATGATCAGCGCCATGAAGTGCTTAGAAGGAGCCAAATCACTATCACCGAAAATGAAAGCACGGAGACTAAGATACAGTTGAAATGGTCATAATGCATAGACATTTGCGGATCTCGACGTAAACCCCATCATGCCATGTAATTAAACGTATAATGCAGCAGCAGCAGATGGACATGCTTTTGACAAGAGAGTCTTCTCCAGTTCGGGGGCCCTTAATTCTCCCCCCAATGCCATGTATAGTGCATTCCGAGTGGCATTCTGTGATTGTACGATAGCATATTAATATGTGCGCGTCTGTCCGTCAGCTGGACGAAATGTCGCCAGAGGTATCAATGATTCATTTTCCGTTTCCTCCCCGTCACTTCGGTGCAGGTTAAAAAGAACGCGAGATGCCAACATACTGTGGAGGACAAGTTGTGGCCTATCATGGCACATCAGTACTTCATCATACTGTTCCGATTGAATCTTCACGCACACGTCCATCATCTCGTCATATGATATCTTCCCCACATTAGCAACAATCATGATAGGAGTACAGCTAGCGAAGGCGACCTACCGGGACAGCAGCCAGAATGATGATGTTAGCCAGGGAAACCACTGGAAAAGCAATTTCAGCATGACACATCAAAACGAACTGGCCATCGCACTAATTATGGCAGTCATATATCGCACGCCGCCCTGGAAGACGATCTTCACCATACGGCTATTAGAATCCCTGTAATCTCGACGTTTTTTGTACACCGTTAAAGATATCAGCACTGTGGGATAAAGTGGAAAATCGTATTTCAGATAGACGGTAAAGATATTCTTACGTAGCTCGTACGCCACGAGAAAACCATATTGAACGGCACTGCTACGACCCGCTTCAAATGTGCAATTGCTTGTAGGAGTCGCTTGAAAACCAGAGTTGAATACAATAACGAAGGAAAATTAATGAAATCGTACTTGTTGAAGGGGTTGGGGAGGCTAAAAGACTACCGACAACTTGTGTCAGACTAACAGCAAGTGCTATACAAATCTGTGTCGCGATATTAATCGACAAGGAATATGACATTCATAAACCGGATCAACGCACTGCAGCCACGATCAACAACCCTGCCAAGAATTTCTTGTTGCCTTTCCAGAAGGCATATGTACGAATAATCAAAAGACCTAATAAAGAGAAATACGTGAATTTCGGACCCAGACACTTATGGGCAGAAAGGGAACCTTCAGCAGCGATGATACTGATGATGTGAATTGCTATAACAAAAAAATAAGTAACGAAGTGCTGCTACTCAGGACATAGACCACCATTTGAAGCTTGACCGAAGGGAGCGCACTGTAGATAAATAATGGTTATCAGTTCGCGCAACGCACCAATGTACATGACTTGTGCACACTAACATTCTCGTTTGCTCGCGTAGCGATGGCAGCTAGTCACAAGTCTGCATCACATATAAGGAGATATAGGCAGGTGCTTACCATACGCAGTCATACCGGCTGCTGGGAATGGCATATAACGTGAAAATACAAAAACAACACGGGCAAGGTTCCAGCCCCTGTTCCATGTCCATCGAACCTTGTACACTTGTCAGAGAGCCGGAGACTCGATAAGGAAGCACTCACTTCATGTTCCAGTGTTAGGAAATAGTCAAAAATCTATGGAGCATAAGAGGGGAATTCCTTCATGGATTATGGATTATGTGCCTACCAAAACTGCCAGGCCAGCCACTGGACAATTTCAAGATCAAAATCCTAGCAGAATCCGCTGTATGAACTCCACATACCATTGAAATACTAGAGTAGTTAGATCTCATTTGTCATATGTATGTAGGATCTCACCTTCGCGGTCTGTATTCCCGTATTGACTATCGGCGTGGCCATCCAGCTATATGTTATCGTGAATTCATCACCAACCATCCTCAATCCGTCATTATATAACTTACCTTTGGATTGCTTTCACCGTGCGAGATTGAGACTACGTATGGGTTGATTCCTTATGATCGTGAGACTAGGCATAGCACCAGACATCGCATTGGAAATTCGTAGTGGTGCATTCAAGGAAAGGAAGTAGGCCGGATGGATATTGAAATCTCTATCAGTATCTATTCTTGGCAGTTCACTTTGTACTACAAATTGAAGAGTGTATGCCGCTATATAATAAGCTGTGTGCGTGCTCAGCGATAAGAAGTTGGTAGATACCTTCAGTAATTATCAACGTCAGGGCACTGGTTCAAGGTTTACGATGGGTGCGGATGTGATAGGATCAACTGTCCTCACTGTGGATAGTACTTCCAATGAAAATCATTGGAAAATGCGCTGGTGCTACAAGTTTAATTGGATTTTCGGCTGAAATTTCATGCAGTTAATTTCATTGGATCACTGATAATTGATTTTCACTGACTGACTTCGATTCAGCACCACAAATTCAGCAACAATTCCACTGAAAGTTATTTCAGCGCAAACGTTAATGAAATTCATTCTAAGTGTAGAAACGTTGCATGGAGTGTCATGAGGTTTGAGCATGCTCCCAAGACTTCGAGAACAGGCTCTACTAGTCAGAATCCGACTCGCATGACTCAGATCCGCTGTCATTATGAAATGCTGTGGGTTTTACGCTACGGTCAATTATGAATATTTCCCCTCGCGTTCGTACCCGACCAACAGCAGCTTTAATGCTGCGAATGTCCATGATGACTGGCGCTGCAAACTCTTTGTATCCGACAATAAATTCAGAGGCGTCATTCCCGTCAGTCTTGCAGGGCGTGATTAGAGCAAGAATGAGTGTTTTAGCGCGCAAGTCCTTGTAGACGTTGTTGTGGCCGACTTCGCAAACCAATATTTTATCCAGTTGGCCGTAACCAATCGTGTTAATGGGTTGTGATTTGTCTGTCAAAGCATATACGACTTCGAACTGCAGCACCAGCCATTAACACTATCTCTGGCAGAAATAATTGGCAGACGTACACGAACAAATGAGTTGTTGCGAGATGAAGTGCTCCGAACTGCCCTGCTCATGGAGTATCTTGATCTAATTGAATCACCATTGATGATCCGCAGCTTTCCCCACAACGGCATTATGCGGGGGAGGTGTTTGGCGAGATCGCTACGCCGACCGCCAACTACCTGGGCCAGATATACACCAATTCTCTTGCGGGTGTCTTCATCAGGAACATATTCTGAACGGCACGGCGTCCGCAAAACGAGGTCAGGATCTAGTTGATGTTTGCCTGATATCAGTCGACAGTGAAATTGACCCAAGCTGAACAACTCACAGCTTTCAAATATCTCCTCGTTCTCCAGAACATCCTGACCACGGCGCACTGGCAGGCTAAAGGATTCAAGCTCGTCTGATAAGTCGAACTTGGCATTCAGCTGACTAAGATAAGATGCGAAAAGGATGGCTCTAGAAAGGCCACTCCAGGGATCACGACGTGAACGAAGGCCAGTTTTGAGGAACAAACAATAGCGCTCCACATAAAACGTCCAGTGGGCCCAAGCGGGACCAGACATGCGCAAATCATTTGCTACATGCAAACATCCGTGTACTGGGAGGGTGCAAACAGGTAATCTCGCCTCATCATATTGATAGTAGTATCTGAGAATGCATGCCATGAGACCATTTTCTCATAAATACAGTGGATACATTACCTTTCATATTCCTGTACCCACTCGGCAAATTCCTGCTCAAGTACATCAATCTCTTCCATAGATATTTCAAGCTTTATCGAAGTCTTCATCAGCGACACCAACTTGCACATATGTGTATAATACTTCCTTCGGGGAAAGCGATTGCGGAGAAGGGTGGGTGCAAGGTGCATAAACTAGAATCCCCATGCTTCAGCGGTGAAAGAAGATCGCTCTAAGGCAATATTGCCAAGTGCCCTGACAAATGCAGCTGGGATATCTTTCACTGCTGCCGCGGTTTCTTCACCAATTTCCTCCCAGATGTGAGGTGCGAGCTCGTACTCTTCTGTTCCTTCATCAAGACCCTTGAAACGACCAGTCCAAAGATTAACAAGTGTAGGTACGACGTTCTCGAGAAACAAGTGCATCCACTCCCAGGGTGCACAATTGGCATAATCAAGTGAGTTGATGCGAACAAGGGATGGTTCTCCTCGTATCCCATGTTCCTTAGACAGAAAATCTCGCTGTTTCTTTGTTACGCTTGAGTCCAAGTCTTCCAGAACCTGGATGAATCCATTATGAGTACGTAGTGGGAGGCAAAGGGGGTCAAGTGAGACGCGCGTTTGACGTGGTTGATGAGGTGTAGTGAGGGGAGTGTAGTAGTTGGTGCCACCAGCACTAATCATGCGGACACCCTTGATCTTGCATGACCGACAAGGCGAATACCCGTTATGGCCCTTAATATTCATAAGTTTCTCAATAGCAATGATGTCGCCGTCTTTGAAAATGCAATAAGCATGGAGGTAGAAGTCGCAATGGTCAGATGCGTCGTAGGTTTTGACTCCATCGGCGAGTTCTGCCAGCTCATTGTCCAGTGGACAAATGAATGATGCAATGTCTTTTGGTTGGTGTGGACCTGGTATGACACCAATACATATCACGTTCTCAAGATGTGTGCGCAATTGTGGAGGGAGGTTGAGATTCATAAGAAGTAAGGGAGTTGCAGATGGTCCACCACGGCGGCGATTGAATAAGAGGAAGCCATCAGCTGCAAGCGACAATGCAAGGTCATGTTTTCCAGCAAAGAAGAAGTGTGGACGTTCAACACCATCAACAACAACCTTCGTCTGACAGAGTGTCTGATACCACTGTGAGTCAAAGACATCTCGGAGCACACCAGGTTCACGAGTATATTGTTTGCGATATGCAAGGGTCCTGACCATATCTGGGTTTTGAAAGAATGTTTGGAGTCGAGGAATGATTGGAAGGTATGAAAAGTTCCGACGTGCTCGACCACCTACACCATAGCGGGGTTCATGGCAGAATGGGCATTGCAGGTGGTGGGAATAATTATCAGTGTATGCGACACATGAGTTGATGCAGCAGTGATAATTGATAGGCTTGATTCCTGACAGGACAGCGAGACGGTGAAGAATCACCCATTCAGAATCAATTGTCATCTTGTGTCGGAAGGATCTACGCATGTTGTTGAAGATACGGCGAGGAATATTGCCCAATAGCTTTAGTTGGAATGCACGAATATTATCACGGTCCTCATCCGTGAGCATATGATCACCTAGATTGCAGCTTTCAATGATAATCGAGCCCCACCCAAAAGAACACTCACGAAGACTATGCATTTCTTTAGCTTTTGTTGGGCCCTGCCAATCCTCAATATCGGCAATCATTTCATCAATACTTAGGGCTCCACATTCATCCACATCATCCTCGTGAAAAGTGTAAGCTTCACCAAAGGCTAAGTTCACCAAAGTCTGACTCCGAGTCCAAAGGTCCATCTGAGTCCAGATTACCATCTAAGATATTGGGATCATGTGAAGGAGATGCTGCTGCTGGGCAACCTCCATGAACAAACTGAGTTGGTGAGGAAGATATCTGGTCATCATCCAAGTCTGAATCAGAGCTACCAGAATCAGAGCACAAAATCTCATCAGCATGAGCTGCTGCATAATGCTTCTTTCGGGTAGATGTGGCAAGGAACTTGTAGCAGGAAGGAGAGTGGCAACATCTTTTCTTGATCTCATGAGCCATTACTGTTTAATGGGAGGCTGCTACACTCATCTTGAACGAGTGTGTGGTCACATGATCTCATACTTAGGATCTCTTGCATAATCTTGCATCACGTGACAGTCATAATGATACTGGATAAGCCAAACAACGCGTCAACAAATCAACATACTCGTTCATCTGTTACCCCATAATGACTACTTCACGGAAATCCAACAAGACTGCAAGGCGCAAAACGAAGAGTCGAATGGAGCTCATTGCTGAGCAGATGACTCAACTACAACAAGAGATTACAAAATTACAACGTAAGTCTGGTGTATGACTGTTGACAGGGTGGTTGCTATCATCTGACCTTTATTGACAGGATCCAAAAAGAAGATTAGACAGACATTCGACTCGGTTCCCAAACCGAAAAAGCTCATTTTTAAACCTCCTGGTGCTGCTGGGAAGCGTAGTGGTTACAACCTGCAAGAGGCGATGGGCCTAAAGGACAACAAGCGCTTATACAATGCACAAATGGTACATATATGCTCATATATGCGTGCTATTTAAGGTTCTAACAAATTTATGATCAAGGCTACAGCACGGTACTATTGCAGAAAGTACCTGGATGTGACAATGACACGACGAAAACAGGATGAGAATGACATTGCCCTTGTGGTCTTAAAGGTTAGGGCTTGTTCATCTTGAATATTGTGGCTGATTGTGATGACCGCACAACAGACTATAAAAGATCATTCATCCTTGGCGAAATTTCGGAATGGTTGGCCAGTGCATGACTGGATCCAACAATATCTCCGAAACTTTGTTAATGATCAAAAACATCGATTGAAGGTGTGTCATCATTCATGTTTCGACTATTTACAGTTATATCATTACTTTGGAGCAGGAGGACATTCCAGAGGACTCAGAGGATGCGACCCAAGATGAAGATGAGAGTGGAGACAGTGACCAGGAAGATGTTGAACTTGAAGATGAAACCAGCAACCAGGACGACTCGGAGGTTGAAGACAACGACTCAGACTCGGATGAAGACAATGATTCAGACGAAGATGACCACTTGGATGAAGACAGTGTTGACGATCAAGTTGAAGATAAGGTCGACGATCCCATGGAAGATGAGGGATCTGAGGATGATCAAGTTAAGGGTGAGATTGTTGCACTTAAACTTGAAGAAGATCCTTAATCACTGTGATGCAGACTTAGATGGGGACACAGTGGACTCGGAGGTTGAGGAAGAGGCTCAAGAGCCACACAACCATGACGATGTCACGAGTGATGATGAAGGCGAAAAAAATGGGTGTGTTTTGTATTGTACTTGCAGAATGTGGTTACACGGCTAGTAACGACTTGTATATTCAGGTTTTGGTACCTCCCAAACTACGCAAAACATGGCACAAGCCAATTGTTGAGGAGGTTCTATTTTTATACATATATCTGGTCATACATATTACTCACTGTTAACGTGTGTGAAAAGATGGATGAAAACCCTGCCAGCACCAAGCGGCGGCATGAATCTCTGTCATCGCTCACTGACATTGATACCAATGCTGAGGCAGAACCACTGTACCCAAGGAAGAAACAGGCGCCCGTCATAGAGGTACATCAATAGTCGTCATTGAATCTGACTGACTCTTCTTGTTTAGGCCAATGTTCCACTTTCACGCACCATCTGCCCAAATGATGGATGCGAGGAAATTGTTCCTGCAAATCCCTCTGCTTCGCTTCTTGACATGTTTCATAAGCTCGAGGTCTCCCTGTCGAGGCCAAACGGCCAGTTTAGCCGCCTAACTCTCCAGCTGGAGACAGAACTTTGTATGGCCATTACCAACGCACGGAAGTGGGAGGGGATCCTCAAAAACAGTGATGGCTGGCCGCATATATTTCACTTCCCAACAGTCCACACCCGTGTTTTACGACTCAAACCAGACCTCGAACGTCTCCTCTCCTGCCGAGAAGAGAAGGACAGTTGTATCATTTATGAGTCTCTCCTTGCTGACCTTCACAAACAAGGCTATGGAGATGACCTTTCAAAACGCCTTCGGTACTTTTCAAGTCTTCATCCTTTCCACGTCGGTAATGCAATTATCAAGAAGGCACGCCCCGGATAGTACGTTCACGATTAGCTCTATGTTGTACGTCAGGTTCTCATTTAGAAACAACTCCAATGCTAGCTACGGACCAAAGGGCACCGCCGTTTTCCAGGCTACACTCAATAGACTTTTTGATCCCCAGACGGACGCCATAAACCCCAGCATATTTGCTCCCATGACGTTAGATCGTTACAATCAGTTCGTGCTCATTCCCTACATTGCCTGCTGCCTTATCGCCGAGGATCGCAAATGCAACATGGAAGATGCATTCAAAGTGATGATCGCCAGCGGAGACTATGGAGATGGACTGCAGGCCATTGATGACAAAGATGAGAAATTTGATGATTTTCTTATGAGCATTGTTCGAAAAGACTTGGATGTCAAGGTTGGTTTTATCATCTCGTTACCGTGACTAACCCCGAAACACTGACTCCCTAGGCCATGAAGCGGAAGGCCGTTTACAAGGTGAGAGCGGTGTGTATGATTCCGTACATTGGTTCTTCATCTGACATTTCTACTTCCTTTCACAGCCCCGTGGTAGTCGGAATGCACAGGCACATCGGCGTCAAAGTGCTCGTTTGGTAAATGTTTTCTGTTTCAAAAATGTTCGGATACTAATTTCGACTGTCAGGCGTCACGGCAGTAACTAGTAGCGGGTATACCAATCTTCATTCTTTCTACTCGAGGTATCGTTCAACTCAACTTGATTTGCAGACTCGTTCATTACTTGCTGTTGTCACTCTGACACTCTGTCCTTTAGCTTCATGCTTCTCTTTGGGTCTTCGCTCTTTGCATGCTCTGTTGGTTCTCTCATGGCCCACTTATTCTTCTCTCTTGGTCTGCTTTCCCGGATGGTTCTCTCTTGGCCTGCCCACGCGGTCCCAGGATGGTTCTGGCTCTTGAACACTTTACTCACTGCACTTACTCACCGTTGCTCAACTCACTCTGTTACTAAGGCTCAAATCGTTTATGTTGTATTATTCAATGCATTATCATTATTCAGCGCATTGGCATGAATTTCAGTTGCATCATTTTCAGAGTACTTGGAGCGGAATTTCAGCACGCAAAATTTCACTCAATATCAGAGTCTGTGGAGCGGAATTTCAGCACACAATTCAGAGTAAAATATCAGAGTCCGTGGAGCGGAATTTCAGCACACGGTTCAGAGTAAAATTTCAGTTAAAAAAAGGAACTTTCAGCGCATCGATTTCAGCACCTTATGCTATGAATTTCACGACATTATCACCTGATTTCACCTAATGAATTTCATTTGATTTACTACCCACAGTGTCCTGCCCAAACTGGAAACTCGTTGATGAGTCAGAACAACTGTTGTTGGGTTTGTGGAGCTCGCGATAAAGTCTAGAATAAATCAGTGTATGGATCCATGTACTCTGCCAGGACCAACAATCTTTGTAGATGACCAACAAACTTACGAAATTGAAGTGCTTTCGAAGCCATTTGCAATGCTGATCGTGACGCGAGTTACTCCATGGCGCTACTAGTCATTACTGCGGAGCCTAATCACCATCAGTGCTTGATGAAAGTTACTACGTACACTGAAAGCCGCTGACCCGAAAATGAAAACCCGAATACGTTCCAGCACCTAAAACCCACTCAGGCTGTGTTTCAGGGTGTGTTTTTAAGCAGCCGAGGTACGAGGCGGCATAGAATTTAGACTTTGTGGCACGGTAGTGCGGCACGCGGCTTTCTTTTCTCTGCACTGCGCTGTGCTCGGCCCACTCTCCAGCAGGTTCCAGCCAGCCTGCTGCCTTCTGCTTTTCTTT